>VYZM01005136.1:0-80570 GCA_013398915.1 Dromas ardeola
AAGCAACGAGAATTTTCTCAGATTTAAATAGCATTTTAATAAAAGAGACGCTCCGTGACCGCAAGCAGGGTACTTCCTCCCACCTTCCGGAGGCATATTTTCCCCACTTCTCCCCCCTCCCCCCCCCAAACTAGTGGAGAATGGTTCCGCCCTCAGCGGCAGAACGCGGGGCAGCGGGGGCAAAGGGCAATGCGCGTGCGCAGGGGCCGGGCCGTCGCTGCGATAAAGTGCCATAAACTTTTATAAGGCAGCGGCGGGAGGCGGGAGGCGTTGGTGGGACTCGGTCGCCTGCAGGCCGGGCACAAAGGGCCTCCTCGATCAGCCGTGCCGCAGACAGCTTCAATAGGGCCGAGTCCTGCAACTGGGTCACAACAACCCCCTGCAGCGCTACAGGCCTGGGGAGGAGCGGCTGGAGAGCTGCCTGGCAGAAAAGGACCTGGGGGTGTTGGTCGACAGCCGGCTGAACACGAGCCAGCAGTGTGCCCAGGTGGCCAAGAAGGCCAACAGCATCCTGGCCTGTATCAGGAACAGTGTGGTCGGCAGGACTAGGGAAGTGATCACGCCCCTGTAGTCGGCACTGGTGAGGCCCCACCTCAAATACTGTGTTCAGTTTTGGGCCCCTCACTACAAGACAGACATTGAGGTGCTGGGGCGTGTCCAGAGAAGGGCAACCAAACTGGTGAGGGGCCTGGAGAACAAGCCTTATGAGGAGCGGCTGAGGGAGCTGGGGTTGTTCATCCTGGAGAAAAGGAGCCTGAGGGGAGACCTTATCACTTTCTACAACTACCTGAAAGGAGGATGTAGCATGGTGGGGGTTGGTCTCCCTAGTAACAGGACAAAAGGAAACAGCCTCCAGTTGCACCAGGGGAGGTTTAGGATGGATATTAGGAAAAATTTGTCCGCTGAAAGGGTTGTCAAGCATTGGGACAGGGTGCCCATGGAAGTGTTTGAGTCACCATCCCTGGAGGTATTTAGAAGACGTGTAGATGTGGTGCTGAGGGACATGGTTTAGTGGTAACCTGGCAGTGCTAGGTTAACAGTTGGACTTGATGACCTTAAAGGTCTCTTCCAACCAAAATGATTCTGTGACACTAGTGGCAGCTTTGACACACACCTTTGCAAGCTCACATCCAGGCTGAATTTGAAGGCTCAGGTGTAAATAATATGTATTCATATTAATAGTGTTTCACCATATCTGAGTTCTTATTTCTTGTGATGTGACACTCTAGCTGTATAAATTATACCTATGCCACATAGCATGCCCGTGCACAAACACACAGACACACACGTATATGATCCTTGTAAGAAAAAAAAAAGTATCCTCGGTATTTTAGGAATATGATGTAAAACCGTTTTGTTACATTTCAAAAAGAAAGTGTAAAACACAGAAGAGAGCAGTTTCTTCCATGTGCATTAAACAATTAAAACAGTAACAACTATGGAAAGGTTGTTACTGAAAATTAAGAAATAATTATTCACATGTTATGTCTGTATATGTATGCAGCTAAACGTATATGTGTATTTGAGTGGATTTCATTGCTTTTCAGTAGGTGTCACTAAAGCTTCAAAAAAACCCAGATTTTCAGTGTTCTGGTGATTTTTTCTAAAGTCTTGCATGTTTACCATCGAGTTTCATCTCATCACTCTCATGGAAGCGTACAAACTAATCTGATCTGCTCCATCAGTTGAAATGACTCCTGTACTCAAATTATTCCTGCACATATCTGCGCAAAGGCTAGACCTTCCTTTCCCCTTGCTTCCTAAAGGTACATGGCGAGTATCTTGTTGCTGTCAGCCATCTGATGGTTGTAGTACACACCTTGCGGTACAGGAAGGTTAGCAACCCTTTGACTGCATGCTGTGAATGGGTTTTTCAGGACTGCACCTAATGGGAGCAACTCCCTTCCTATAGTGTGTCTATACTGCAAACCCAGTGTCAGGTCGAATAGCAGAGCTAGCTTTTCACAAGGTGACTAAGAGCAGAACCACCCAACTGTTAAAAATACAGTGCTTAGTATTTATCTGTGGGGTAACAAAGTAGATTAGGTGCTCCTTATTGCTTCCAGGTCCCTAAGGTAGCTCTGGCATCATAGAAGTGCAAAGTAGTTGTACACAGACTTGGTAACAGGATTGCACTTGACAATCCCCTATGTCTGGAGATCTCCTATCTAATAGTGGCAGTACTGTCATTCCGTATACCCCAAATCTGGTTTTGGAGCATCACGTCAGTCTGGAAGCGGGAAAAATTAGTTTTTGCTCTCAGCTCTGTTGCTGATAATCTGTTTCACATGTACAAGTTAAATTTTACCTGTTCAGTTTTGTAAGTCTCAGGGTTTTCTGTCTTGCTTTAATTCACATCCCCACCCTCTATTTCCTGTTTAGATTCTAAGTGTTTAAGGGGAAGGATCTGTATTATATGTTCACACTGTGATTAAAACAACAGGCTCCCTTACCACAGAAGATCAATAATGTATGCCAACAGTAATACCCCTGGAGATTAGCTTTAAGATTGAGGGAGTAGCAGTAATATGTATCATATTGCCTCCTTTGTTGATACCTAAGGGCGAGTCATCTCCTTCCAACTGATTTGTGATATATCAGAATTCAAAATTGAGTATCATGTATATGTGAAATGTGAATGAGAGAGTCTCTCAGATGGAGACTCCACTGAAGCTTCTAATTTCATCTAAGCCTTACAAGACCATCCACCCCAGTGTACACTCGTGTTCTCTGCTGAGACACTGTGCAATTTAAACTCAGGAAAGAGCATCTAGAGAGACTGAGGGGAAAAGCGCTCCGGTCACTTACCACTTCTTTTATGCTTACAGAAGACGAATGGTTGGTATTGGAATGGTCTCACTGTTGAGGCAGCCACTTGAAAAATAATATGCTGGAATAATATGCACACATTTCCTTAACATAATCAACAACTTGCCTTTCATGTGAGGAAATTTTTCTCTTAGTTCTTGCAAAGCAGAAGTTATTACAAAGTAATTAAAAAGCAAAAAGTTATTGTCAGTCACTTTGTAACATTAAAAGATTGGCAGACATGCTGCAGATTAGGTTGAACCCTCAGCTGTGCACATCAGTTTTGTCCATGTGCAGTAGGTGTAATTCTGTAGCAAATCTGCTGTCAATGAAACTGAAACTAGTGAAAACCACTTCGTGTTGATAAAAAAAAAAAAAAAAGGGAAATCTGGAGCATAAATTGGGTCTTGGAACCATTGAGCTACAACACTAACTTTGTATTTTTAAAATAGATACCACCTCTTTGAACACACCTCTGCATGAATACACCACCCACAAGAGAGCTACCAGATATATTCGGTGGACTCCCAAAATTCAAAGGAAGGTTTCAGCAACCTTCCTTCATCTCATTTCCATGAAGAGGGACTTTTAATTTTGTCTCTAGAGGCCGCTTTCCAACAAGTAACAGCTCTCTGAAGTGAACTTGGTTTTACATGCCCATATACTTGCTAGAGCTTCAAGAACAAAATATTTTCTATAAAGATTTTCTGAACAATTTTATTGAGGTAATTTTCTTCATTTTATATTTCTATATATATTCATTCATATATATCTATAATTCAAAGAGCTAAACAGTTGTCTAAGGCACTTGGAACTGTGCACAGCAGAGTATCCTACAGTTCTGTACAACTAGGCAGAACATATTTTTTTTGCTTGTTAAATAAAAACACCATAAAATAAGCATAATATATGTACTGTATAAAAAAGATAATACATATTCTACTTTTCAGATGACAATAGTGCAATATATTTGTGTGTGTATATATATAGGTATATACTACAGTACGGATAAAACCCCAAGAAGCAGCTATCATTAATTTGTAACACTTCCAGTTATTTACATTCACAGATATCAATACACCTATGTAAAAAGCAGTATCAGATCAGACGCTTCTTTGTAGTTACCATATTCAATCACACTAAGTCAAGCTGCCAAAATACAAGTAAATGCATTTTATAATTGTTTTGTAAAATACACACTGCATAAACTGAGAAGTCATAGGTATTGACTCTCCACAGCCTCATATCTTTTGAAAATCATTAACCATGTGGAAAGTACATTTTAAAGTACCAGCATTTCTAAGTTGATAATGTTTCAGATGATATTTTTTTTTTTTTATAGTTATCAATAACTATCCAGCATGATGGGCAGTGGGGAACCAAGTCTTGAATTTTGTTTGCCTTATTTTCTTTGCAAATAGGAACATTTAGCAAAAAATCACACAAGTTACTTTGAGAAAATTTGTTTTATTTTAAATCAAATTAATAGAAACAATAATGTCTAAGAACTGTCCCAGTGCCAGTTAATAGGTGACACTCTCCATTATGTGCTGCAAAATTTTAATTCCAATGAATTCATGTGAAAATTTCATTTCAGGTGATGGTGGCCCGCTTATAGTATATTCGTCTTGTAAGAACTTCCTGGCTTTACTAGAACCTCATAAGACCCTACTGGAGCTTCACCGCCTGCACTGGTGTGGATGGGTTATCAAGCCCTCCTTACTGGAGTCATCTCTCGTAGGTGTCCTTGCAGACTTGATTGGAAGATGCATATGCACAAGGATTCCTACTGCTGAGTAGTACCTTGCCCCAGCGTATTGCAGCTCTGCCAGGGAAATACATGTTCTTGAACGCCCAGCATTTAAGGTACAGTTGGGTCTACAAAGCATGGCATACTAATATTGCCACGTTTTACTGTTTGAGCAATTGTTCTGTAAAACGCTGGGAAGGGACACAAGCTTACTAGCTCCTGAGTGTACAGCAATGTGGTCTGCAGCGTTCTTGCACCTCTCCTAGGTTTGCCGTTTGGTTGTAAATGGAATTCTATTTCTCTTTTAGGGAAAAAAAATAATAAAAGTCTTAAGATCTATTTGAACAGTTGCAGGCAATTAGCATGTGCCATCTCCATACCTTTCCCACCCCTACTCACACAATTAGATGCACATTCAAAGAAGCCATTGATATCTTTTTGTTTCAAATCACACCAGCTAAAATAATCGTCCAAAACACAATATTTCTTTAATTCCAAAATTTATACAAGTTTACAAATCAATATACCACCACACAAAGTAGTGAAAGGAAGAGAAGAGATGGTCAGCAACATTTTACTATTTTATAACAATGTTCAAATATGGTTAAATTCGACATAGTATTGCAAGATTAAAGAATTAATGATTGAACAAGGAGACATGGAGAATACCATTGCTTTCTTTGTTCCTATCCAATGCGATATTTATCTTCTAGAAAATAATGAAATATTGGTGAAATGCTGTATCTAGTTCATACGAGCTCTATTTCCATTAAAATCCTGAAACAAGATGGGAACAATGACAAAGTGAAACAAGACCTTATTAATCATTAAAGTTAATAAATAGAAACCTGTCAAAACATTACAGTGAAATATGTTATTTTTACTCCATCTCTCCCTTTCTCTATATAGATAGACTTCCATAAGTTGTTTTTGTTTGTTTGTTTGTTTGTTTTTCAGATATCTGTTAAATAGAAGCTTTAAGCTATTCTGTGGAGTTTACTTTTCTTTTAATTTGATCCTCAAAATATTTTAATATCAACCTAATAAAAACTTTCAGAATTGCTTTTTTTGTTTGTTCATCAAAAGGTAGGTCTCAGCAGTGAGCATTACACTGAGCTTTGTACAATAAGAATAAAGACAGCAACAATAATGGAGCTAAATGTGGGAGTTCCTCAAGGCAGGAGGCAAGTTTATTCTGGTTTTCACCCTGAGTATGTCTTTATTTTAGTTTACAGAAGTGACACAGGTCTTAACTCCTTGAGATACGAATAAAAACAGATGATGTGAAAGCGTTAAAAGACGCAGTTCTGGTATACCTGACAATTTAATGCAAATGTAGGCTTTTAGCTTGGTTTACTTTATCATTAAAGCACTAACAGACATTAAGACATGATCTCATATTCTAGTCTCTACTTAGGATGCCAGCAGTGCTGAGCCAGACCTGTCCTACTGGTGCAGTCTGCCAGGTGACAGCAGAGGTGACAGCGTGACTCTCCCTACCCTGGCTCCAACCCGTGACCAGCTCCAGCCCATGAGGGGCTTTCGCTTGATTCCCAGTCTGCCAGACGAGATAGATGTTTTTAGTCTGTGCTAGCTGGATCTTCCTCCCATTTTAAAATGACACAAAATTGTGGCTCAGACTATATTTATTCTCAGGTTCAGTGACAGCTCTTTTGCAACAAATTCTCTGATGTATCTGTAGTATTACTAGTCACAAATCTGTGTTTGAAGCGTCTCCGCTGGAAACAAAGCACTAATCTCACCTGGAAGGAGGGATCTGATTTCTGTAATATCAGGGACATTTTCATCCCTTTGTTTCACATCTTTCATTTAGTTTTCAAGGGGAAAAAAAAGTAAAAAAAAAGTGGTCATCTGATACGTTTTTTACATGTAAACACTGAGGTCGTGATGCTTCTCTAAGAGCTCAGTGTGGCCAAAGCAGAAGGTGAGGCTGCCCTGCCCCACACCACATCAGAAGTTGGTAAAGTCCACCACAGCACAGGACACGCAAAACTCTACATAAATGCTAAAACCAACAAATAAATACAATCTTGTAGACCTACAAACGGCTGTGAATACTTTCAGTGATTTTGAAGAGACTCTGCTCCTGGTCCTACCTTGTTTGAAATCACCAGTCGAAATGGTATTTAGCTTAAATAATTGTTAGCCTTTAGCTTAAAAATTTTTTTTTGGTACTTGTTGAGTCAACACATACATCACAATTCGAGGAAATTCAGATAGATTATTTTTCATTTGAAACAACTGATTTCAGTTACAAGGACTAGTATGTATTACCTGAAAAAAGAGAGAGATGAGAGACATTCTAGAACAATTTCAATTTGTTATGTGAAGAAGAAATTAGGATTTGATTAAGCATCCATTCTTCTGTACCCACAGCAAGATGCTGTGATGCGTGATCCTACTGATAAATGTGATATGTGAGGTAATTTTAGAAACCACTGCTTCAAGCTACTAATTTTCTCTTTGTGTGCATGTAGACATCGAGTTCATATCTGACTCTGTGGAACATAGGTATGTGTGTCAGGTTTGTCATGTGTTGTGGATGACATTGAAATGATTTGTCCAACTTGATAAAAATTATCACATTGATTCTTTTTTACCAGCTGGACTATACTATGCCTTGCATGGAGAATGTTATTTTTAATTTGCCTTTTTTTACATGTTGTTTGTTTTTTTTCCTCAAGGATTACTCACTCAGGAGTTTCTCAGGACTTACCCTGATTTTTCCCTTCTAACAGGCATACAGCACCATGGGCAGTTAGGTACATGATGTATTATTTCCAACGGGCTGTTGCAGCAACTTGGAGACATCTGAAATCATCAATACAGAGGACTAAAAGATACAGCAGAAACCGACTTCAGGCAGCTCAGTAAGGTAAAGCAAATTTGCTTCACTGCACATAGTGATATACCAAAATCTTGTTATTTTTTATTGCATGGATAACACTTTACAGCTGTCTTTTTTCTGCCAGTTGATATTTGGAATATAAAAATAGTATATACAATTCTGTGTGTGGGTACAATACACAATGGATAGTTTATAGTTCTAATTCTTCAAGTATACTACATTTTTACATAAGTTCCAATAAAGGCAACTCTTTTTGTCCAGTTACATAAATTTGCTTAAGTAGTTCACTGAATTGTGGGCCAAAGAATGCATCTGATTACTTATCATCAAAATAGTAAGAAATTACGTAAGAAATTAAAGATTAGCTCAGCATCTCTATCCAGACTAGTATTCTGCCTCTAGCAATGGCTTGTAGCGAATACTTTAAAAAAACCCCAAACCCAGAAGAAGGACAGGGGAAGCCTAAGTGATACCTCACCTATGTATCCTCATGTCTTATGGCAAAACGCAGCTTGAGGAAGTCTGAGCCAGAAGTTGTGTCCTCATCTTGATGTTTCAACTCTTAAAACAAGAGGTGCCACATGTCTTTCCATCCACGCTCCAGGCCTAATATAGAGGAATGTCTTCTTGCAAAGTCAATTCATTAGCTTCATCCTAAGAGTTTCGCAACTTTTAGTTTGCTTGTGTAACCCGTATGTGCCCTGGTACGTCAGTGGAGCTACTGCCTTATATATAAAATTTTACATAGTCTGACCTTACCTTTGTCCAAGTTACTCAGCCTGTGCAACAGCCATCTTTCTGCCTTTAGTATCTTGGCTGCTTTCAAATGTTTCAAAGTGATTAAGGCAGCACTGAGGTCTATTTAATTGCTCCACTTGTTTCCTTTGAAGTGAAATACTGTGTTTTATACTTCAAAGTTAACATAATAGGCCTTTATAGGATTTGGACACATTTCTAAATTTGGCAAGAACAACAACAACAAGTTTAAGCAGGACAACTATTTATTAAGTACTAGTGTACGTTTTAAGTTTACTCTTCAAATTCTAAAAATAAAAATTAGGATTCTACCAGAATTGCTGACAAATCTTAACTTCAATGGCTTGATCACTCCTGTATGATTTAGTGCCAAAGAATACATTTTCACTGTTTCCTTGATATCAAAGTGGTGTTTCTACATTTATAAAATGATGGGCCTCACAGAAGCTAAACTGTTTTCTGCAAATGGAATCCTAATGGCTCTTATTGATTCCATTAAAAAAGGAAGGTGCTGCTTCCTTTTCTTTGCTACAAGCATGTAGATGGTTATTTTATTTGGTTATTGATATTTTGGGCTCTGTACGTCATTAGATTTTTACTAAAATGTAAGGGATCCTAACAGTCATATAAATCTATCTTTTTTAAAAAAGGTTTGTCAATCTCTTTAAAAAATAATAGAGTGCCAGCTGTTGGAAAGCACTCTCCTGTTACTAGAAGTGCTCTTTACTAAAATAATCTACCCCATTTATGCAAACCTGGTCTTGTTGTAAATATCTGTAAAGAGGGAGATCTAATTTTAGCCACCAAATTGCCTTCCTGCCTTTAGGCTGACATCTAAAACAACAACCTTCAATGTTATAAATGAAAAACATTCCACAAGAATCTCTTGCAGGTTCTGAGGTAAAAATCACATCTACACAGATCTTTTATTGCCTGAAAAAAAAAATACTTACACTTCATAATTAAAAACTAAACAGGGCACATAAAAGACAAAAATAAATTGTAATATGTACACACATTAGAAAGGATAAATAGCAAATATATTGTAATACTGCATTAAATGTATGCATATGTGAATTCCAGACCCCCCCCAATGTTGTGTACATTAATTCAAAGGATAAATAAGTGCTAATATAAGACAGAATTTCTTAGTGTAAACAACGCCACAGGCTTTTTAATAGGCCTTTGGGCCAACTTAGAAAAACCATGTATTGCCTTTCACACTCCATACCACTTAATTTTAATAGTACTGTATTCACATGTACAATTTCAAGATAGTATAAAAAATTAGGAATCTAAGAAGCATTCTTCACACTCATCAAAAACAGGCTGCAGACACTCTAAGGATATTCCGTTCACTTTTATGGGACCAATGGCTGAAGACATACTCATTCATCTGTGAGTTCTTCCTCAAAGCAGTGCAAGAGTCCTTAAACATAAAACATCACATTAGTAATCACTGCTCAAGCCTACTAGTAGAGACTTTTCTGCCTAGTTTCAATTCTGATTTTGGATTTATGTTAGCATGATGTCGAAGTTATCACCACTGCCTGCCATAGGTGAGAAAGATAATGATCCTTCTGGTTTAAATGGCAAGTGACAGACAGCAAGGAGTGTTTCTAAACATGAAGCATGTCATTGCATTCATAGTGTCACGTTATTTGTCCTTCAAATCCTGTTTATGTATTTCTGAGGATCCTGGGTATGTCAACATTAAAAACCAAAAAACGTATGACTTGTTCTGTATGAATGTTCAATGTATTTTCTTGAAGCATGCTCATCGGGATTTTAAAAAAGACAGCTCAGTTATACTAGGACTAATTTCTGGCAACTGTATTTACTGGCACCAGAGAAAATTACAGTTCTTCACTAAAGTACTGATGACATGAGGACTTGTGGCTTGCTGTCTTTCTAAGACAGGCTGTGGCCACCAAAAGAAATACATGCACAGTTGCTCACACTCTGTTCTTTTTTAAAAAAATAATTCCTCCCACTGGCCAAGTGCATCATTGAGCAGTCCCATCCGTTCCACTTTTCTCAACAAGCGAGAAGCGAGTCCTTTTCACACTCCCCACTCTCAGTTACCCTCAGTCACAACCCTATGAAGTCTGATGAGTTCCTGGTAACAGGCTCTCAAGCGATTGTCTTCAGCTCTTCCTGACTTGTGGAGCTCCGATGAAGACATCCACAACTCGTTTGTGTGGGCTAGCCACAGAACCATGGTCTGTCTTAACAAAGACAAACACTTCATATGGGTTCTCCTTCTAGACAAATTATTTGTCTGTTGATAAAGACGAGGGCCACATCCTTCATTAACCTCAGGGTAAGCTGTAGCACACACTCACACAGTCAAGTTCCAGTGCAATCTCAGGTCATCAGGACGCAATGATTTCCCCAAAGAAAATTGTTACATGAAATATGGGATGCAGTCAAACAGTTATGGACGATGAAACCTGAAATGATAAAACATTAAAAAACTTAGAATTATACTATTTCAACTGACAATGACACTGATCTTCATCCTGCTCTCACAGCTATTTACTTTTGTTGCCTGAAGAGAATTATTCCTGATTTTCCTTGGTCTAAGTGGGATTAGAGTCATCTCTGTTATCCCCCGCTGTCTGTCTGTCTCTACTAGAAAACCAAACGGGTCTACGGTGTGGCTTAAGCAGTGCCGTATGTCTGTCTGTCCATATCATTAACCTGTTAACTGTGGTCCCTGGCACAGTTTTGCTTGGGTCAACCAGTGCTCTTCCAGATACCCCCCAGCCATGGCTGGGATTAGCACAGGCCAATAGGCAGACTGTGTATGGGGGGACGTCACCCGGCTTTGGGGTTGGGGGAAGAGGTTAACTGTACGAATCTAAGTCCCCCCGGCTTTGGGGTTGGGGGAAGAGGTTAACTGTACGAATCTAAGCTGTGCCAAGCCTGCTGGCCTCAGGGCTGGAGAACAGTCTCCACTCTGTTTTGTTTACCAATATAGATTTAGCCACATTGCATTTACTATTTGGAGACACTGTAGATAAGTCAGAAAAGCTTTGCTAAGCCACAAAATTTAACATTCTGGTTTTTTAATCCGTCCGCAAAATGAGGCTAACAAAAATTTTTGATTTTTTAAAGTAAGCAACAAATTTTATAGCACTGCTGGTGTTTTCTTCCTATTAACAGCAGCCAACTGTGGCACATGAAGGTCCAAATACACCTCATTTTTTCTTAGAATTTTAGGTAGGGCTCGTACATCACTCCAGATTGCCTGTATGATGGATAGAGAGGTGGGTTGCTCCAAAAGGTGTTGTCAACCTTTGTCTAGAATAAGTTAGGAGCCTACAGCAATTGAAATTCTAATTTAGCTTAAATGTAGTGAATCCAAACAAAAGGGTAAGAAGGGCACCAATATCAGGTGTTCAACATCTCTGTCACCAGACTTCTAAATCTCTGTTTAAATGGCTTTAAAAATATATCTATCCATGAAGTAGTAAAAGATACAACTTTAAAAAAGCATAGGTAATGATGCACCTAACGGAGTACATTTACGTAAGTTTTTGTTTGACACATCTTCTCTTAACAGTTCCAAAGAAGAGAAAAGAAAACAAGCCACACATTACCCCTCTAATGTGGCTCATTACAATACAGGGATGCATTTCTCAAATAAAGGAGGTGTACACAAAAGCTAACGTTCACAAGTACGCAGCCCATCTGCTAAGTCAGGGTACAGTGCGTTGCAAAAAAGATACAGGGCTTTTGTCTTTGTGTAGAACAACAATATCTTGGACTATATCTAGCATTTCCATTAGAAGCACTTTATAAACATCTACTAATATCCTCTCCCCAAACTTTTATTTATTTCTCTATTTTTAGAAACTCAGTTTCTTGGATTCTGTTATGAAATAACAGAAGGAATCAGTCTAAGTTCCTAGGAGCAGAGAAACAGTTCAACTGACAGTCATTACAGTAAATGATGAACAATGAGAACCAGTGTTTTTCCTTTCCCAATTTTAATATAAAATTTTAACAATTCAAAAATACTGTAAATATTCATTATAATATTAAAGCATCTTATACTGAATATCTATAATATAAGAAACCATATGCTGTAAGCTATTTTTGTTTAATAAGCAGCTTCCTTGTTGTCTCATTCTACCACAGAACTTCACGAAACAGTCTTTGTTAACCAGCTGCCAATGCAAGTGCCTTTTGGTTTGTATTACCTCAGTGATCATCCTTGAAAAAAATTAAAAGGTGAGAAGGTGAGTAATTCATTCTCTGGCCAGAAACTTTTGTCTGTATTTTTCTTAAATCACTTTTGTTGTATCAATCCAAATGTAGTGGTGAACTACATAATTTTTAATGAGAGGTCCTGGAGGAAACTGAATCTCTTTTTATTTTCAAAATTGCAATTGACTCAAAACATCTGCATCTAATTCTGTTCTTAATTAGCTTTTTCTACAGTTACTCTGCTGACTTCTGTGCAGTGGCTCCACAACATGACCAGTGAAAAAAACAGGGTGGAGGAGGAACAGAGAAAGCCTGATTTCCCTCAGGTTGAAATTCTTCCAGGACGATGTATTTATCACAATTTGTCTGTGCCTATTTTTGAATCCATTTTCCAAGGCCCTCCTCAGGAAAAATATTCACTTTTTAACTGATTTGTCATTCCACTGGGTCCCTGAGATTTTTTGGTTTATCTTTCAAGAATCCAATTGTAATCAGTCTCAACTGTTTTCAATTCTCGTGAAAAAATAAACAATTCTTTTTGTATGACTCATACCTATCTGTACTTATGTTTCTATATTGCAATGCAACTCAAAAAACGTAACAACATAAGCAGGGGGTCGCACTCCATCTCTCTCAGCACACAGCCAGGTTTCTATTCCTGCTGATTTTCCTTTCCTCCCTTGGGATGCCCATTTTTTTAAAGTAGTATTTTTATATAGTCTGAAGAAGGTATACTACCTACTGCCTAAAAAGAAAATGACATCAGAAGCCAAATGAAAATATAAAAATCCATGTTTGAAAAGGACCCTACCTCCTGGTTCATCTCCTTGTTTAGTTTTGCTGTCTGTGAAACTAGTTTATTTTTTAAAAAATTCATTTATTCATGTCATACATTAATAAATACTACACTGCAGTCGGTTTATAGTATTATAGAAAAATCCATGTTTTGGTGAAAAAAATCACTGAAGTTGTGAAATCAAGCACTGAACTAGGAGATGCCAGAAACCACCAAAAGCCCATCTCCCACTGTGAATTTTCCTTGTGACACTCTCTTTAATTAGAGGAGTCACACTCACCTGTGTGAATCCTAAGTTTGATTGAAACAGTAGCAGGAAAAGGAAGGGACACAGTCGTAGTCAATTATTTTTATTTGACTTAACTCTGTCTGGAAGTGAAGACAATAATACTACGTATGCAATGTTGGCTGATCCTAACAGCAAGTTCTGCTCAGCCTTTATAACTTCAGAAGATACAGATGCCATGGGGATGGCAGAAAGTGCCTCCCTCCTCCTAGGAATAACTGCCAAATTTGAAGTCTTGCTAAAAGCTTTGGACATTTCAGAGTTCTTTAAATCGTAATGCTTCAGACAACATCTTGGTGTTATCCAGGACAGAGAATGAAACAAATCCAGATTAAAACATCAGAAGTAGCAAACAAGGAATATTACAATCTGTCTTTTTCCCCTTAAACTGTTTTCAGGAGCCTAGAAAGCTCCCCAAAACACTGATAAGCTTTTCTGAAGTTCAACACGTCATCTAGTTTTCACTTACCAAACGCATCTACAAAAACGTATACTTTCATTAGCAAGGGAGTACTGCCACAGAAGGACATCCCTTTTTTGTGCGTGAGGACTGTTAAATTGATCTGGGAGAGATGCTGAGTCCTTTCAAAGGATTATTTTTTTTTAGATTTCCCAAAAAAATCTTTTTCCATTTAGCAGCTGATCCACTGCAGTCACCTTCACTGCTGTATCAACTACTCAGTTTCAGGGATGGCATCAGCAACACTGGGAATCCCAACACTGATTTCGGGATTCAAGGGGACTCACAGTAGGAATCTACACAAGGAGCCAGTCATAACAGCTGCAGAGGACTTGCAGAAAGGCAGAGGTTTAGGGTCATACTCATCTTTCCGATTTATGCAAGAAGAGGGATTCACCTACCTGGTAAATTGCCGACTTTCCTCGTGTACTTCCATTTCTGTGCTTTTAAATTCATTCAGTTCTTTCCGTATTGCTGCCTAATAAACAATAATGACATATGCAACCATAAGAAATAGGAATCTTACGGAAAGCAAAGAGTCTGAAAGGAACCTGGCCCTACTCTTGCAAGTTCCCTTGCAGTTCCCATTTTCCAGTCTCCCTTACTGTAATCCATAGCCCTCACACATTTCTGATCATCAACGTGACTGACTTTTTTCAATTACAGCGATTTGGAGCAGTAATACACTACGAAGAAACTCCAAGTGTCAAACACCAACAACAAACAAACACCGAATCTACTGCAGTGGGCGAACCAACCCCCCCACACCAAAATACAGCACTTGCTACAGACAAAAATGGGTAAGAGACTGGGTTACCTCGACAGTCACCTGCTGAGTATGCAACCGCGAGGGGATAACATCTCCGGGGGCAGCCCCCGAGGAGCTGGTGAGTCACGCTGCCGGCACAGGCACTGTGCACACAGCAGGGGCCCTGCATCTCCCCACTGCAGACAGGACTTCGGGAATGCAAGATGAACAGCAGTTTTTAATTGGGGATTAGTCACTTGGTTTGATTAGTTTTATGTAAATTTACATGAAGTATTTGGGCATTTCAGGCTTGCGTTTTCAGCTGGCAGATACTAAAGAACAGCAGAAATTCAGTGCGCTTTGTAAAAGCCTTGTTGCTTATGTTAAAAGAGTGATAAGCAATTTACTTCACCAAGTAATACACATAATTTCTGAAATATTCTAATATATACTACAAGGGGCATTTGTTTCTATCCCATATGCTTTCCTACCTTCACTGTGAAATGAAACAACAGTTTGTTCTTACTCACTCTTTTCTTTCACCGTTTTAAATAAACGCAGTATCATTTCATTACTCCCTAAAGAAATCTCATCTGGTGTGCATGCCTTTCAATGCAGAACAGACAAGCAGCATGATAAAATTACAGCATCACCAGACTGCGGTCTCATAAATGAGAAACTTCATTTTAAGCAGGGGATGGTTCTGTTTAGCCACAACAGCATGCTTACACGAGGCTGCTGTAATAGCTGGAATGAGACAGCTGTTTCTGAGCACCAAATGAGCAGCAAAGACACCAGAGCTCCAACTCCATAATACAGTTATGGTAAAAATTTTTGCTCCCACTGGAATTAGAAAAATTACTTCCCTGGGAAAAAAAGGGCAAGGGATTTTCCAGGCAACCCGGGCTCTGCCTTTCTGCTGAGGCCAACAAACATGGGGATCACAGGACTATCCTTGGGCATCTGCTCATTACAAAATCAATTGCGATTAAAAACTCTACCCTAAAGTAGACAGGAAACTCTACTGGTTTTTGTAGTGCAGTTTACCATGGTTGGACCTAGGCGAAAGTTGGACCTAGAACCTCTGCTACCTACTACGTGAGGACTACAGCGTGCTCAGCGTCTCCCAGAACCAACAGCTATGAACACTTCTGGGTACATTTTTAATGTCTCCACCTTGACTTGATATGAGATTCTCCTCTGATTTTCAGATGAGCTGGCATTAATATTAAAATACAAGCTGAAATAAAATCAGCACTTCATAGTCTTTAGCTAAAAGACAGTGGGTTCTTGCATGTATCACTTTTCACACCAGCACATCTCATAGGATTTTCAGAAAAGCTGGTTCCAACCCAGTACTAAAAGGGCCAGCACTTTTTGATACATGAATCCTACAGCTTTCCTTTTATGACGTGAAATAAGAGGAAAATGGAAGAGTATTTTATAGCAATCTTTGACCGATCTGTTTTTCAGAAGAGAATCACGGAATCATTTGTTAGGCAGAGGAACTATTAACTGCAGCATGTTGGGGGCAAACTTCCCAAAAAAGTGTGCTGCATGCCTACGGTCAGCTCCTGCACTTTCGGCTGTGGCCAAGAGCCCTTATGAGGATGGAGCAGCTCCTACCTTTTTTCACTTGAATGGTTGCAAAAGTAACTCTTGGTGGCAGTGATGCAGGCTTCTGCCTGCAGAAACCTTGCCTAAATACAGGAAAGATGGGGAAGGAGTCTTTAGCAGGGAGTGTTATGATAGGACGAGGGGTAGCAGTTTTAAACTGAAAGAGGGCAGATTTAGATTAGATATTAGGAAGCAATTCTTTACTCTGAGGGTGATGAGACACCGCAACAGGTTACTCAGAGAAGCTGTGGATGCCCCATCCCTGGAAGTGTTCAAGGCCAGGCTGGATGGGGCTTTGAGCAGCCTGGTCTAGTGGGAGGTGTCCCTGCCCATGGCAGGGGGGTTGGAACTAGATGATCTTTAAGGTCCCTTCCAACTCTAACTATTCTATGATTCTGTGATTCTATGAATTCCATGGGTTGTGGCCATCTTTGCTAACAGTGTGTGCCTGGCTTAGCAAGGCTATAAAAATGCAAGAAATTCTGTCCTGAACTGCTGTAATGGAGGTGGCAAATATGCTCTTAGTAGGCACCTGAGCGGGTTTTCTTAGCTGCAAGCAGTAGATGCACGGTAGTACCATGACAATCTTGCTGCCTCCAGCAGATGTCATTCGTGATGCTGGCGTCAAGAGAATGTAAACCAGAGGAAAGCCCCCCAGAAGTGACAGATGCGAGCATTTTCTTATAATCTACATTTGTCCCTTGCCTTGTCTGCGGGAGTTAACCTGGCCCAAGGCTTGTCAGCACGACGGTCGTAATCCGGAGAATCTGTGACCTCCACGTACTCGTTAAATCGAAGGATTCTTCTTGCTTGAAGTTCAGCCACTGTAGGCCTCAGGCTGAGCTGTTAGCAGAAGGCAGAAAATAGTATGTTTAATAAGATGAAATAAAATAAAAGAAAAGCTGAGGGTATGATGTAATCTCAAGAGAACTTTAATGGTATTTCTAAATAGGGTCACTTTCAGGTGTCTAAAAAAAGGCACCACCCTGGGAGCGCTGCACGGGAATGGGGAAGCAGCACAACCTAATTTCTTCAATTATAAAAATAGTCTTTGTCGGGTAGGTCACAGAGAATCGTGACAGTTATCCCTGGAATATTAATTGTGACTTTGCAACTGTCACACCATTTACCCCACTAGGCAGTAGGTACATTTTGCATTAATGATTACACAGTCTACTCTGTTCAACTAATATATTGAAAATAAGCAGAATTTGGAGGTGCCTGCCTAACTAAAAAAATTAGTTTTGAACATCTAGGGGTCATTATGATGCCAAATTGTTTCAGTCACCTCAAACAATATTCACTCTAGTTAACTAAGGACGATCACGTTAAGGAAATTGTATTTTTGCAGAGAAGGGCAGACTAGGGACACGTATGAGAACTCCCCCCATCCTCTCCCAGAACGAGCTCCCAAAGTCAGGGCAGCAGATCCCTAACTGCTTTACTTCCAGGGGCAATGAGCGCAATCCCACCTGCAGCAGCCAAGACCACTGACGTGGTTAGAAGAACAACAAAGGGATTTCTTAGGGCCCACACTGCTTTGCTGCTCCAGGGAAGAGTGGATCTACAGCTGTGGCTGCCCTCGAACATACATGACAGCAGCGGTCACGCGCACAGAGGGAACACGTGTCATTTCTCTCCCATGCTTACACAGACAAATTTAAGCATGGCCACAACTCCGTATGCTTTTCCAGGTATGTGAAACTGGACAGGACGTAGTTTCCCCCAAGACGGACTTGGCTTGTACTGCTTTTTAAACAGATTTCTAACCTGGGGGCATGACTGATGGACATTTGCAGTAATGTATGCACACTGCTTTTTAGAACCTTATAAAAAATAATCCTATGTACACAAATACACAATACAAAAAACATATCATCACCTTTCTACTGAGTCTACGTTTAATTTCTCTTTTGGCTTCCTGTTCTTCTTCTTCATTCTTTTCTGTTTTTAGAAGAGATAAAAAGGAATGAATATTTAAGTATTATAATGGCACATACTGTATTTCTCTTGGTTGAAAGCTTCAGGACTTCAAGTCCTGGCTCATGTTTCCTCGTATTTCTGGGTGATCCTGCATATGTTGTCTGCTTTTTGGATTTTGTGTGCTCTCATTTCTTTTCCCTGTCCTTATTTCCCCCAATTCTGTAGACATCTCAAGTCACCACTGTGGGTCAGGAACACAGCAAAGAGTAGGCAGTGCCTGTCGTTTCCTTTCTGTGTAACAGCAAGTAAGAAGTACCTTGAAAGAGCTGCCTAATGTTTCAATTACTTCTCCTAACATTAAAATCACTCTTGCTTTTACTTCCAACGTGCCACCTATTGACTTTAGAGTAAGAGTCTAATTACTTGTAAGTGTCAAGAAAAAAGTTTGCTCTGAGTATCTGAAAGGGGAAGAGAAGCAAACGATAAAGAAGAAAAAGAAGAAAGTTACAGTAGAAAAAGGCGATGCCAGCCCAAGACCTGCTCTGTCCAACACCAGCCTCAGGTTTCCATCAGCAAGATGCAACCGCATAGGCTTGCTGCCAGGATTAGGATTGGATCTAGTGGTGATGGTGATTTTACTGAGATACTGAAATGTGAATGTAATTTATGGTTTATTAATAGCTTTTCTCTTAAACGGTGAGGAAATGGATGGCCTGTTTCCATAGGGGAACTGTAAGCTGGCTAAACCTGAAGAATGGAAAATTAAAGACTGATCTATATTTTAAGAACTTTTATTAATATATCTATCAACAAACAAGTTGAGTGCATTTAAGGACTTAATATCTTTAAATGAGAATTCTTTTAATAACATCTTCACCTAACAAAATCAAAAGCTCTCTAGCTGTTTTAGGACAGCTAAATCATTGGCAGGCTTTTGTTTAAACATACAGTCTTTGCGATCAATAGGCATAGTAACTGAGGTAATTAAACACAAACTATTAATTCGGGGTTCCATTCACCTGGGAATTGTTTGATATAAAAAAAAAATTGTCCCTTCATGAACTGAGTTGCTTAAGTCTCAGGAATTCTCCAGCAGCAGACACAGCAGAAAAAAATGCAGCTGGATATACACATCACTGCCTTTTCCTTAACTTAGTTTGTAAAATACATTCTTCATTATTCATACCGTGACATTTGTTTGCTATCAAAACCACTGTACCTCCTAAGAAGCAGCAATAAGTTGCTTGATGTAAGAAATAGGCGCTCACGCTGCTTGATTCTTACTTTAAGCTTAAACAACTACCAACAGCACCTGAAATACTGTTTTTCTATAGTTTGGGGGAGGATAAAATAACTCAAAAAAGTTGAGTTGGACATTTAGGAAGGCCGGAGGTTAGCTACCTATCCCAAGCTGTGAAGCTGCCTCCCTGTGGGCTGCGGACCCAGAGTGCAGATGACTGCACGAAGGGATGGCTGGACATGGGAATCCACCTAGAAATGGGAGATGAGCAAGGCCATCATCTTAGCTGCTGGGCTAAGGGTCCAGGCAGGTCCTGGAGCAGGCCATCAAGGAGAGCTGGAAGCCCAGCTTTTGGAGGACAACTCCAACAGGAGGCATCAGGAGCTTCCTTCACTCCTGGACAAAGAAGGTGGGGATCAAACTCATGGGGAACAGAGAGTCTTCTGCATGAGACGTCAGGGGGCAGGACATGGTTTAATACGTTCAAGTTTAGTTTTATTCAAGGAATAAGACTCAAGAGCTAAAGGAAAGGGACTGAAATCTGGTGGCTGCTGCTAATATACTGAATCTGCTGTTTGACAAACAGCCCTCCGTCTATGGCCTTTAGGTATGTTTGACTCATACCTAAAGCACCTCCAGCCTACTGGGCAGAGTGTTGCTTTAAGCCGGGTGTTACAGAAACGCTGCGCTGATACATATTCCTACCAACACTAACACCTACTATGTATTTTTGGTCTTTTAAGATAAAAGTTTTGAAAGTTGCCATAATGAGTTAAGAAGATGTGTAGTGCTAAAAATAATGGGTCTGGTGCTCCTGCTTCCTTCAGGTGGTTTGGAAAATTCCAGCTGGAGGGCCACGTTTTAGCTGCAGGTACGAACTGAATCGCTTGCCCAAACAGGAACACATTAATGCACGGGAACACACTTCTGACTGCTTTCCACCTTAAAAGCAGATCTCATCTGTGTGATGTGGAGAAAGAAAATATAAACACAGTGTTCCCAGCTGCAAGTCCCCTCCTCAGATGTCCTGCTGTTGCTGTACTGGCAAAGGACCAGCTCAGTGAGTGCCCTTTGCTTGCAGGAGTCTCCAGTTAGATCTCCGCAAAGCTATGCTTTCCCTCCATCCCTGCCTGCAGCTCCTAGGAGGTCAAACTGGGATTTGACTCCTAACTGAAACAATTTTGTTTAGCATCACTTATCGTGGCCTTTGAGGTAAAACAATCCACCAGTCAAAGCCGAACAAACAGCTTCCCTGGCATCTATACATTACTGCCCCTGCAATTTTTGCCACGCTAACTCTGGTCACCTTCTGTTCTGTGGGACGTTTGTTTCATAGCAGAAGGCAAAAAGAGAAAAGAGAAATTGTTCTGCCTGAGGACTGCTCCATTCTTGACCAGAAAGTACTCCTGGAGCGTAAAACCGAACTTTCCATTGTGTCCCTATGGGATTAGCTATGTTTAGGCTTCTCAGTGGGCTTGCTAGGGAAAGAGAGAGAAAAGACAAACAAAGCTCTTGCCTCTTGCGGTGCTCTGGAATGCACAAAGTGGTTTCTCTTCCCTGGTTTTACAAGCAAAGATAACCATTAATATTCCTTAACTAGCATCAAGAGCTAAACCCTGTTTTTCACAAAGCCAGTACTGGCAGGCATGCAGGTGCACAGTACAAGAAGTTCACTGTCCCTTAGAAATACAGGAAAAAATACAGTTATCTTAATCCGAAATTCCTGGAAGAATAAAGTTTCTTTGCCATAATGCAATACTATAAATACTACTGGCTTAAAGCCAGTACACAAGAAACCTGTCTTTATTAAAAACACAGGGCTTTATCTATTCCTTCAAGTGGACTCTTGAGTTATCGTAACTTTGTTTTAGTGTGGGAAAACTCAGAAGTCTGGATAGTTTTATCCACATTGTTTTTATATAAATCCGCCTGCAATGTCCTGTGATCGTACTCAGTCACAGGATTTTCAGTAACTGGTTTATCTGGAAATATTATCAAAACAAAACTTCTTGCAAGACAGATTTCCTCACTAACTGGAAATACAAAAAAAAAGAAAAAATAGGGACTTTTTCTGAACCTCTTATAAGATTTGGGCTGAGCTTAATCCTGAAAGAAACATTTAGACCTTTACCACCTAATGTAACCTTGAAGTCTGATAAATACTACTCAAAACAACACTTTCCCTTAGCTGCAGTTTACATACATGCAATAATATAACCCCTTCTCCCCATCCACTGCTTAAAAATAGCAGGAAGGAAGCTTTATGAAAGAAATCCCGACTTACTCACAAAAGCTGCCTGCAACAACAAAGGCATTTAAGAGATGTAAACATTTTCGAATGACCCGCAAGAAGGGAATGTAGTAACTTTGATAAATAATATGACTGCCTTAGAGCTAACTTGCACCCTGAAAAGGCTCTGAGTCAGGCTGTCACCACAAACCCCGGCTTGCTTTGGTGCGCTTTGCCTTTTACCCACCACTGTCAACTCGAAATATTTTATATGTTGGTGATGAGCAAAATGCAGTTTTGGATTCTCAACGACTCTGCCATTTTTGGGGGATTTATAGTGCTGCTTCCCAGCCTTCCTCTCTTGCTCTCTTTTGCCTCTTTAAGACAGCCCCCTGGCAGCGTCAGGAGAGGACGGCGGGAGGTATTGCGTGCAAAGCCTGGTACACTGCCAAAAGCTTAAAGTAAACAAGCTGAAACAGGGGAAGAAATCTATTAACTGCTTTCCAGTCTTGAGCTACTTACTGCAAAATCAGTGAACGGAATAAACAATGGCAAAAGGGATATTAAATACATCGCAGGTTTGTTGCTAGATTAGTTACCTAGAGATTAGCCAGACAGAGAGGGCAGCAAGGAAGCCCAGCTGGTGCTCCCAGCTCAGTGGCCGTATCCTGGCCCACCAAAGATGTTTTGGAATTACCTTTCTCACACAGTCCAGCGTGAGCAGTTTGTCATATAAAAAAACATTCATATTTCAAATTTTATCTTTATTTATCTATGCAGCCTATAGGTTCAGAAATTATAGTCTTAGAAAGTCTGTTCACATTACGTATTGGACAGGAGTCCCTTGAACCTTCTCCTGCACACCATAATGCATGAACTGTAGCTTCACTTTTCCATAAGACATGGCACTATTTGGCTTTTGAGAGCATAAACAGCAGCAGTAGGATTTCATTACCGTGTATGCTTGCCTGAAACCCAGTAATTTCTATGTCTCCTTGATTTGCTGGCCTGAGCAGGTGACAGAGTGATCAGCCCATGGACTTTGTCAGGTAGACAGACCATTTTCTTTTCTTCCATTACCATGCTGTGCACCAGCGTTGCACAGATGAACTCCAACTTTTCTGAATAATTGTTGGAAATAGTGGCATTATACCTGCTCTTTCAGTTACATCAAGCATGGAAAGTTCTTATACTTTAAGAATACACGAGGTTTTGGATTTGTTGCTGTGTGAAATGCTTCCATGTGCATTTTCTTCATTTATTTTTTCTACTTAAGCATCAAGTACTAGCTACCCATGCAGAATGAACACAGGGCTAGAGGAGCTGGGCACAACAACTGTGATGGTATGTGTTTAGGTAACACCCATATTATGGAAAGATTTGTAAAGGAAGACAAAAAATGCCTGTTCTGAAGTGTTTGCCAGCCTAAGAACAAACCCAGCATAAGTAAATGGGAGAATAGGTATAGAGGGTAAATATCCAATGGACTTCATTCCTCTGCCCCTGACTATTTGAACTATATACTTAAATTTTTTCAAGAGGGATACTGAGGAAGGATTAAATCAATGGGAAGATATTCAGTGAGAATGTCTCATGCAAGTTTCAGTGCAGAAGACGTCACAAGTGGATATGTAGGCCAGCAGGCTGAAGTAGTTGGCATATACCTATTTACTTTCCCCTCAATGCTTCACCTTTCCTCTTTCTACTCCACCTTCCAACCTCTGCCCTTATATCCCACCTCTGCCTCCTACTGATATTCCCTCCTCCTCCTCTTCCTCATAAAAATTAGGCAAAAGTTTAAACAGCCTTGAACTACTTCTAAGGGGTATCTAAGTCATTCCTGGTCTTTGGGACCAGCTTCAAGAAGTGGGATTGAGACAAGCAAAATTCAGCATCTTGAATATATGCCATTTTCACAGCTACCGTTACAGGTTAGTATATAGATCTAGTGTTGACACATTATTTTCCAGAACATAATTTCACTCCAGTTATGGCTCAGCACTAGAGCAACAATGACAGGCTTCCATATGAATCCAACATATGCTCACTTTCTAAGTAAATACTATCTGAAACCCGAATAAAATACTTACGCTTTAGGATATTTCTTTGCTCTAGCTCTTCAGTTGTAGGCCTCTGGCTAAGTCTCCTGTGAGAACAAAGTGATTGATTTAAAACCAGATCCAAATAACACATTATGATTTGTAATACAGCTTAAAAGGTGTTTCTCATATGGCCATGCTATTCTTTGCCATCAGAGGTATTCAACAACACAGGTAATTTCCAGACACAGTTATAATAACTGTGCATGCAACCACAGTACCGAGAGGCTATTTGTTTTAAAAGATGTACTACTGCCACTCGAACACATAAATAACTGATACTTGCATAATATTACAGAAATTGTACCAGCAAATTTAAATTCCTCATTTACAGGTAGAATTTTATGGAAGAGTTCATAAAACCTTTTTTGTCCCCTGGCACCATAATTATGATAAATCGTGCAATTGTAAGATTATTCTCAGATATTTTGAATGCAAATCCCATTTTTTTTTTCTTTTTTTTTTAAACACAACATAAGCTATGCATTCCTCACTGATTTGTATGTACAATACAACTGGGAGTTCTAATTGAAAGTTAATTTTAGTTACCTATATATAACAACTGCCATTAAAAAAAATAACCCTGAGACATTAATTTTCTGGTTGGTATAGTGGAGAACATGGTTGATATTCTCTATGTTTACTAAACAGGTTCACTTGTTCACTCAAGAACAAGAGCAAGAAAAATTTCATCAATAAAATTAATTTTGCACATGAATAATGAAGGAGTCAGAGAGCAGGAGGAGGATGAGGAGGGCCAGGAGGGCCAAACATGCACACATGCTCTGTGTGTCAAGAACTACTACTCCATCCAAGATGGGGATATTCAAGTGCAAGTCCCTGCTAACCAATGTGAGAAAACGCTTGAACTGTGGCATTGATTATTCTGGAGTCACTCTTATTCTCTTCCTCTTTTGAAAAACAAAAACAAAAAAAACCCCAAAACCCAGAAGCTCTCAGATTTGTTTCTTGCAGAACTTTAAGGTTTTTTTAAGTTTTTTGAGAAATAAAAATACTGTTTTCCAGGCAGTTGTACCACAAAGATCCTGCACCACATATTGGGCTGCATCTAAAACGTGAACCCACAGTTCTTGATTCTCTTCCTCCACCTCTGCCCAGTGAAACCACATTTATCCTGCCACCGATACCTCACTAGCTTCGTTCCAATCTGATGTCTGATTTCCTGCCTCTCCTCTTCAGATGTACGTTGCAAGATGTTTTTGTCTTCTAATTCTTTCTTAGATGGTCTGTTGCCAAGTTTGATAGCAAGAGTATCCCTGCGACGAATTTTACTTGCCAAAGAGCCTGAGGAAAGGAGGAGAAGGGTAGATTTAGTTCATTCATGCTTAGGTTACAGACACAATCTCTGAGTAAGAACTTTAATACCTCCCCAAAGCAGCCTTGTTCCCACATGCAGGAGAGGAATTTTAATTAACATCAAAAGAAAAAATAGTTTTAGCTCAGTTCACAACAATAAAAAAGCTGAAAGGCTTGGATGAAAAAGCTACCAGCCAAATTGATAGAGGATTTTTACAAACGTCACTTGTCATCTCTGAAGTGATGGGATAAAAATGACAAAAGTGTCTTTGAAGTCTGATACACTACAGGTTGGTTTATTTATCTACTTAGTATATTTAGCAACCTGCTGCTCTTTTTATTCAGTCTTAAATGGTTTAGTCTTGTTCTCTCATCTTTTCCCTCATTCTTTCAATTTTATTTTTTTTTTAATCTAATACCACTTAGTCCTTGTATAGTGCTTTTCATCTTTAACTAATTTGTAAATTAAAGCAAAATACACAGTTTAGAGAAGTGCTCTGAGTGCTTGTAAAATAACCCGGACAGGACCTCCCCAGCACTGAAGCAATCTGTTTATCCATAAAACAGAGTAGGGCCAAGGGCCATGCAATTTTGCCAGCGTTAGCTTCAGCCAGCTGTGGAAGGAAGAGTATTTTCATCTTTAGTCCTTCCCTTGTGTCTTGATATTCCGACTGAGGGTGCTACGTCTGTCCTTGGTTGGCAGGTTTTCATGACATTAGACAGTCTGGGAAGACCACAGGCTCTGAGCTCACTTCTCCTAAGCCACCGTGCTGCTGTCTGAATACATGAATTTTTCATTGCTACCACTTTGGATCATATTCAAACCAACAGCAGAACTGCAGAAGACTTCAGCCTCTTGATCTAGGAAGAGCGTCCGAGGAAAAAAGTGTCTGGTGTCAAAGGAAAAAAAGAACCATTCATTTTCCCTCACCCCTCCTTCAGTACACAGCACTTTCATGTTCAGGTCTTCTTCACTAAGCACAGAGAAGCACCTGCTCCTGAACAGCTGTGGGCAAGGCTCTCAACTGATGGTTTGATGGTCATTTTGTTCTGACATAAGGCCACCCTGCAGGTGGTAGGGGTAGGGCTGCCCTCCTCTCTAACCCTGACAGGTTGTTGCTGCCACCTCTTTTGCTCCAGCAAAGGTGCAACCATGCAGTGAGCTGCATCAGGGAACCGGTTCTACAGAAAATCAGCCACCCCTGCAAAACCAAACATGAGCGCTGGCCTAAGGAAAAAAAGCTGGGAGCAGGGATGAGGCAGAAGGTGGGCAGCACAACCCCCTTCAGCAGCAGCAAGGATTTTTGCCAAATGATATATGGTGATACAGCCATGACCCCAGATGAAATTTCAAAGCTGTAAACTTAGAAGTAATCCACTGGGATCTGCTCTGTCTGCTAAGGTGCTCCAATGCTTAAAAACACCCTGATCAAAGAGGAACATATGACTTTCAGATGGTGAAGCTGCTGACTGATGGGCCTCCTCTGTTGTCCACCCCTGCCTGTTACTCCCACAAGAAACTCTGGGATTTCTAGTGCAATTCAGCTGAAAGCTACACTGGTGCTTTAACAGTAGAGGTTAATGACATGGGCAAACCAAATCAATGGCTCGCTGATGCACTAACGTTGAGACCTTGTTCCATCCTCATGTTCTCCTGAACCTGCTCCTCTCACCTCCACTCCCATCTGTGCAATGCTTGAGCTGCCCCCACCATTGCATGGGCCCTGGCAGGTTTCTCATCACAACTGTCTGGGAGAAGTGGGACACTTATTTCTCAGTAGTGGTAAAATATTAAATCATCTAAAAGCATCCCATGCAGCCATACCCTCCTGTCTTTACTTTGCACTAGCATGGGTCAGGCACGCTCACATAACACAATGTGCAAATGGTAGCCTGCAACTTCTTGGTGGGATGCCCTGCCGGAGAACCAGATCCTGGAACAAAATCACCCATGGGTTGATGTGCTTGCTAGCAGCCCCACCCCAAAGTCTTTGCTCTCCTGAAGGCCACAATTTAATGGAGGCAGCGGCACAAAATCTTGCTGGGTGTAGATGTCTTTGGACTGCACTCAACCAGTAAGCTCCAGTTGGCAATCTGGATGCAATCACAGCAGCTTAGTAGGCTGTCTCAGCCAGCCCAGGCCAAACGTGTATTAGATATACCCAAAGGTGGTCACTCCTTCCCAGCACACCCTTCTTGTCAGGGGCTTACTTTCAGCACTTGCATTATCATCATCGTCGTCATCATCATCATCTGTGTACAGTATCGGTCCGTCAGAGTCCGAGTCGCTGCTGTGGCTCTCTCGGCTACTTTCACTCTCAGGAGGGGCAGCAGCGTCAGAAGCCTCCTCCGACAGTTCAGAGTGCGCCTGGTCAGGTGCCTCTGCTTCTCGGTCTTCTTTGGTAGCCAAGCTGTTAATTCAGAAGCAGACACGGTGTCACATTAATGCAAGCAGCACAGACACAAATGGAAGAAAGACTGTATATGAAAACAAAAGTTCTGTTACTCAAAACTTCTCTCTTTCTAAAAAACATACATATATAAAACATATATAAAGTATGTGTATGTATATACGTACCCGTATGTATGTATGCTAGGAAAAAAGATGCAAACAGTCTGGGATGACATGCTGCAAAGCCTGTATAAAGAAAAATCCTAATTCTTTTTATTTCTTGTAGGATGGGACCAACAGTACATAAAAGCTACTAAGAAGAGAAAAACAGCTCATAAAGTTGGGGGTGAGAGGAGCGAGATGAAGAGTGGATGCGAGTGCAAAGCTTCATGTTCTGGAAGGTTAACTCTGTTTATTGTAAATAGTTTTACTGCTGTTGAGTCCAAATGTTCATGTCCATCACTGATGAACATGGAAATCTGCAGCGGAGTGCTCTCGGCCTTGGGAAAATCTTTATGTAAAGGAAGGGAAGAGTAAGGGGAGAAGCAGCACGGGAATGTAATGCTGGTACAGAGATACCAGCAAGAATTTAAAGGAAAGTCTCTAGGACACTGGCATCTAGACTAAACTCTCTTGGGTTGTTACGAAAGATGCTAGTTCTCGTGGCAGGGAAAAGACAGATCAATAAGCCAGTTTCTTTTTCGCTGACAACTATTTTGCTTTAAAAATGTACTTATGACTTGCTCTTGACTAGATTTTATACTATCTGAGACTTAGACAAGCTATTAGGCAGTGACAGACCAAACACCTACTAACCGAAGCCTGAAACTGTCATTTTCAAGTCTGCAAGTAAATTCAGCTATTGAACCGAGAGCTTTAGCAGGGAGATATTTAATGACATCCCCACAAAAAGTAAAACCCCCTTGTAATTCAGCATCTTTTCTTGTTTGCCTTTATGAGAGGGAAATAAAAATGTTATCAGCTACTAGCTGAACTGCTGACTGCAGTGGTCACAACAAGCCATGCAACGACGCAGGAGGCAGGTTATGAGCAATGACCTTCTGGGGAAACATGAGGTGCTGCAGGTGAATGGCTCAAAGACATTGGCAAAGAACAAATTGTGCTGGGATACAATGCTGCCCTGGGCCTCCAAGAAAGGGACACAAACTGTTACCAGTCAGCAGAAGAAACAGAAGAGATCCCCACCCACCCACAGTGTCCCTTACGAGAAGAAATGTGGCTGCCTTGGCTGTGGGTCTTACCGCTTACCCATGACAACTATAACATCTTACCTTTTTGTGTCTTCTCCACTAGCATCTGGGCCGCTGTCTAGGGCCGTACTGCTCAGGCTCTCGTCTGTGCCATGCTCAGTCTGGAGAAGAGGTTTAGTATCTGATCCGGGGATGGCTGGCCCTGCCACGAAGCCGTCTGACACTTCTTGGGCATCTGAGGAGACAGCGGGCTGAGCGGCTGCAGCGGGACAAGGAGGTGGAAGTGGAGGTGGAGGAGGAGCAGTGGTGGGAGGAGGGGGCACGACGAGCTTGCTTGTTTGGTCTGTGTCCTCCGTTTCAGAAATCACTATGGAAGGTTGCTGAGGCTCAGGTTTTTCTGCCTTTGCTTCCGACCTGTTGGCTGTGGCACCCGAGGGGGAAGAAGCAGCCCCATCCGGCGCTGTTCGTGGGGCTGACTGTTTCCCAGGTTTTTTCTTGCCCCTGGGAGTCCCTGATGTGCCCGATTTGCTGGAAGTCTCCTTAGAGGCTTTGGGATGAGATGATGTGGACGAAGGAGATGGTGATGAAGAGGACTTGGAGACCGGTGTTTTTTTTGCATGAGAGGAACTAGCTAAAATAAGGAAAGATAAAGCATTTTACAGTCTTGCAACTATATGATTTTTGCGCTGTTCTTTCTGCATGGATTCACATGTGTTGATATTTTAAAAATGAGAAAATTACACTTGATACTTCTACAATCCTTCATCTATATGCTTGAGATGAGTAAATGCTGCAGTTCAAATTTCACCTTTGAGCTGGGAAAAACTGAAATGATGAATACTCGCCCAAAAACAGCAGAGGGGATCAGCCTCACGAATGGGTGAGTTTGACTCTAGCATTCTGCATTGGCCCATTACCACTTGCCTGGACATCATCTAAAAAGCCCACTACGTGCTTAGTGCCCTGTTTAAAAATAAAGTGCTACCAGAAAGAGAAAACTGCCCAACCTTTTCTGTAATGTGAATTTTTGGTATGAGCTCTAGGAAAACACCATGATTTTCCCTATGCTTTTCAATGAACACCTCAGGACCATCGTGGATATCAGTTAATTACCTTTCGCAATGTTATTGCAAATGGTGTGCTCCTAGTTAATGGCAAGCAGCAGAGGACAGCAAAACAAGATGTACTTTCAGGTCCAGCTGGGCATGTCCATAAAATGAAGGCAGAAACCACTGATCTCACTCTGCACGAATGATCTCCAGAAGGAAGGAGGCACTGGAGGTCTTCATCTTACCAGTGACCAACTCAGGTCGCCTTGAAAATGTAGTGACACAAGGTTTTTGGCTGTACGAGCTGGCCAGTGATGTTGTTTTTAATCCTGTGCTGCTTACTATATTGAAGCTTGTATGTCTCAACGCCCAAGTTTGCAAGAGATTTCAGCTAGCCTGCATGCCCATGTGCATTCCAGTCACATTTCTCATTGCTGTGTTGATGCGCCCATCATCTGGACTGGGAGCTTCAGACTTCTGACTTTCATTTAAAAAGCAATAAAAATGACAACCATCTTAACGATTCAGACCTTTTCATCAAAATGCATCCAACTCAAACATTTCTGCTGTAGTAAAAACGCATTAACCTCAAGAGAACAAATGAAAGCATTATAAAGCTGCACAGCAGCCTTGTGGCTAAGCTTACCCAGTAAAACAGAAAGCTGTAATAGAAATCTGCTGAAAGGCCTACTTTACTTATAAGCATTTAAATAAAAACAAAACCCCAGCAGATTAGGATAGAACCAAAATACGGATACTGGCCATAATAAGCTCATGATATAAAAATAGCTTTCACAGTGAGACTGTTCTCAGTCCCAAAGAAGATGGAAAATAATTCAGAAGACACATTATACTGTTCTCTTCTGTAGCTGCGTGTTATGGTTTATAAACATTTAGAGTGCTGTGAGGCTTTCAGTACATCTGGAAAAATCCACAGAAACTCATGACTTCAGACAAATCACTGTCCTTCTTTGTGCTGCAAGGTAAGTGTAAAAGGCACAGTACAGAATCCACTGATAACTGCACTAATTGTCCACATCAACTGCAAATCACTGACTTACCGGCAAAACAAAAGGAAGCAAAGAAATGGTATAGGCAGCAGTTCGTAATTGCTGTGGCAATAGATGGTGGCTCCAACCTGCACATTATTTAGCAAAAACCTTACTGAGTAAGTGGATGGTATTAAGAAAGGGCTCTGGTTCTGATCCAGCAAAGCACTTAAACACAGGCTGGAGGTCAACAGAACCAGTTACATGCTTACACTTAAGAACACCAGCATAATACCAATATACAGCCACACTATAATTGTTGCTGGGAAAATGTCAGAAGATGTTTCCATTGTAAAAACCCTTACATTATTCCCAGAACCTTTCTGGACCTGCAATTAGATACAGCAACTTGAAAGACTTCTCCCAGGGAAAATCCCCCCTGCACTCTCACGTGGGTCAAAAGTGCTATTGCTATTGTTGATTTTGACTGGGCTGCCTGACAAGTTTCTGTCATGCCCCTTTTTCAGTAGGAGATTTGAATTTTGTTTAAATGAAAAATTTCATGGCTGTTACGTGCCTTTTGGCACGTGTCCATGCTTACGTTTAAGTCCCCCCTTCGCCCAACTCCGCTACTTCAGTTTGGAAACCTGCTGTGCCCTCAGGAGAGCCATGGCTCTGTTGTTACTCATATTTCTCTTTTCCTTCATGAGACTGGATCACTGGCTGCATCATGTGTTCAGTTTCATGAGGATCTGATAAACCTCTTGTACTAAATGCTGTTCCCGATCAGCTCTATTTATTAAGTATTGCCCTTCAAATGAACACAACGTGCCTAACGTTGGAAGAAATTACCAGTAGAATGTGTACTATTTTATATAAGGAATATATTGATAAATTTCATACCCATATGGTCTCAAGCATTGCATAAAATTTCAGCACAGCTACTGAAAGACAAATCTGGAATCTGAAAGTATTTTAATTTAAGAACTGAGATACCTGAGAGCTTGTTACCAACCATTGGTCTAAACATTTCTTTATGTGATGGGTTGTTTTATTTCTGAAAGGTCTGCTATTAAAAGGTTCCTTCACCTGGGAAGAACTGAGTTTTCCATGTAAATGTGAAATACAAGCAATAAATTCGGGGCTTTCAAAATATTTATTCTTGTGGTTGTCTGATGTAGTAGGGACAGTTAATACCAAGTTAATGGATATTTTATGGCAAAGTTATTATTGTAACTCTAGTAGTCTTGCAATGTTTTAAAACAGTCCTCTTCTGTGTGCTTCAAATACAAAACATGCCAAAATGTACAAGCTATGAAGAGGTATACTTGGAGAGAAAACTGGAGGGACTAAAGGGCTCTGAAAGACTGACAGAGGACTGAAAACACAAAGCTTGTATAAGTTGGCCAATGCATATATACAGTCCATTCATCATAATACTGCCTGTGTTCAAATTATATTTGGATGTTTTCATTTTGGTCATAGTCTAAATTACAACCATTCAAACTCAAGATCAGTGCCTTGAGAACAGCTACCTATAATCTTTAATCTAGCATCACTGCTGAATTCTGGTTTGAAGGAGTAGTGATAAACACATCTGCTGCATGCTGATGGTGGACATTTTCCATTTCCAGTGCGTGTTTAGAATCACAGTAAACCATCAACCGGATCAGACTGGCCATTTCCAATGACTTATAATTCTTTTTATTTTTCAGATAAAACAACTGCTACTCCACAGTCTTTAAAGATGTCTCTATGGTTTTATCCTTTACCTCTTTGAGATCCTGTAATCTTGTCAAATTTATCAGAATAGTACATATTCCCAGCAGAAAGTTACAGCAATACCAAGGTGGTTTTACTTTGGGGCAACTCATATGTTTGGTTTCAGAAGTCACCTTTTTTTTTTTCCTGCTGAGTCTTCAGCAGTTCTCTGAGTCATTTTGTTGCCGGCATTCACACTTGAGCTGGGAATTCAATATATGTGCTTGGTGTTGTGTGTAAGTTCATTGAGCAGTGATTTGTCCGCTGTCTGGGGTGTTTGCAGACAGCAAAACCAGAGCTCAGCGGGAAGGTAGCTAAAAACATCCGTGGCATGCCCTTCAGTGACGCTGCTATGTACAAAGGCAGAAGTTATCGTAAGACCAAGCCAAGCACCCCCATGCACATGCACCCACCGTAACTGGCACTGCCTGTGCAGTACTCACCAGCTTCTCGGTTTGCACTGTGACTTGTTGGCTTGGGCGGTGGGAGAGGAGGCTGCTTAGCAGGAGCCTTTCCCTTTTTTTTAGCATGAGGTGCTTCGTTACTCTTATGGCTGGTGGTGGTGGAGGCGGCAATAGCGTTTTTTGGTGGTAGCGGAGCTTTTTTAGATTTAGGCTTAGGCTTAGGTAGTGGTGGAGCATGGGGTGCCGGTATTTCTGGGCAGGGATCGGTAGTGCTCTCTATAGATAAGAAAGTGAACAGAAGCCAACTGACACAGACATACGCCACGTACATTCAACAGCAAGCCTGACAACAAATGACTACTTTTTGCTGCTTGAGCTTTTGGGAATCAGGAAAGACTTCTTCATCTTCTGCCTCTTATTGAAGTATCATCTCAGAAAAAAATTATTGTCTATCTCAATTCAGGTCCTTCTCATGGAAGATTTTTGCCCAGCACTTCTCTCAGTCTCACCTATTCTTGACCTCCAAGGATCATCCTTAACGGTCAGTATCCCCAACTAGACTGCTGGTTGTAAACTAAACAAGGGAAATGCCATTTACTCCTCTAACAAATTCCCTCGGCTTCTTTCCAGCCCTCTGAGATCAACAGGCTATAAAACTCAGATTCATGTGAATCTGAATGTGAACAGGGCACTTCTCTCAGCCATGCGTTCAAATATGGCTACGCAGCTGAATTTTTCCCCTGAATTTTTCTCCTAAGCTGCAGACTGCTTGCTCATAGCAACTTTATTTTGGGTATCTTCCCCAGGATATTTCTACTCTTCATAAAAGAGATGAAGCTAAATCAAATAGGATATCATTTGCCATGGGAATGCACTCCTCTCCTGAAAGCTCTTTGGGTACTGTTTCAAGAATCAGCAGTTCCTTAGTCAATGGGCATTTGGACTGGATCTACATTGTGTTGTGCAATAGGAATGGCTCTGTAGAGTGAAAGAGGCGGCAGTGAGGACCCAATATCCACAATGTGCATTTCAGGAGACTTGACTTTGGACTAGCTTTGGGCTAGTTCTGTAGATTACATGCCCAGTCGTGGTGGGAGCACAAGTTCCTGAATGCATCTTTTGGCTTAGCTTCACCCAAAAGAAACCTAGCTTGTGTGCTCTGCAAACCAAAGAAGGGTAAGTGGGGATGACCAGGAAATTCACTTCAAAAGTGCAGGCCTAATGCCAAATGTAACGTAGGTGAGCCATTTATAGTCAACATAAAAATCTGCAACATAATCACTACGGTTGTAAGACTGGCTGTTCTGAGATGGGAACAGCTAAAGTTCCCACATGGGAATCTTTATCTATTCAATTACACCAATTCCGTGCCCATTTGGCCTCAAGATAGCCTTCCCAAACCTTCCAAAAAAAGGATATTATAAAAGTAAGAGCACACCGTCAGAATCATATGGGCTTTATTTGCATCTTACTAAAAACTACAATGGTTGGGGAAGAAAGGAGCCAAGCAAATATTGCAAGGACTCCTAACAGTCTCTCATAACTCAAGAGGAAACCAATTCATGTCTTGCGGTATGTTCCTATTAGAGCCTCAGTCTTACACACATTAAATGCCCATTCCTGGATCTCATTTCTGTTCCCTGATCTTTTCTTTCCCATGTCAACAATTCCCAAGAGATAAGCAGCATCTTTTCATTTTGAGATTAGTAGAAGAAAAACATATAACGTGTTGGACAACAATGACATTCTTCATCTCGGAAACAAAGCCTTTTCAACCTCTAGCTTAAGGCTTGTTAACATGAAGCTAATGCATCATCTGCAGTTACTAAAAGCAACATGCACACATATGTCTCCTCATGAACTGAAGGAATTAATATTAACTGTCCAGTGTCTTCCTCCTTTATTTCCAGCCCATTATAGACGAATATATTTTTGCTAATGTTTCGCAAGAAGCATTGCATAGCAACCTTTTAGAGCTTTCAAACAGATTCTTTCAAGCACAGATTCTTGTACTGCCTCTTAGTTTTCCAGAGAATGAACTTTGGATGAGAGAAAGACTTTGGAAGAAGAAAGAAACATACATATTTGTTACATTTTGCTCTCCTCTTTTATAGCAAAAAGCATCTCCTTCTGAAATACTACCTACCTTCATTCAAAGTTGAAAAACTGATACAATTCTGTAAAAGCATGACATGTTAAAAGTTTAATTCCATTAATAACAAACATTGCAAGAGAAGGTAAGATTTTGTATTTTGAAGATCTTGAAGGACATGACGATCAGGAAGAATTTTAAGCGTAAACAACTATTTGATAGACCTTTTACTTATGGGTCCAGCACGCTAAAATTTTATTTACTAATAAGAATGAATTTAAAACTTGCGTACTTATATACCATTACTGTGTTTTGTTTCCAGTCATATTAGTAGACAAAATATTAAAAAGAGAATGATAACCTAGTAAAAAGAAATATATCATTCACCATATTCTAAAGTAATACAGTGCTATTATTTAGAATCTCAGTCAATCTACGTTAAACTATATAACTGATTAAATAATGGGTATTAGAATTTATCTTCTGATTCAGGAAAAAAGTACAAAATATAAGACTACATCTTTACTTAGTTGCAAATAAACACATCTTAGTGACAATCAATTAATTTTCAAATTTGTTTAGAGAAATAACTAAAAGTTGTAAATGAAAAACAAAATTGGAACAGTTCATTCACATCAAAGTTCTTGTTTGTAGACTTCAGTTGTGATTAAAATGGGCAATTTATATAACATTGATTTTAACTGAAATACCTTGCCATCACTGGGATACCATCTTTATCCAGGACAGCTCTTTCCATACTGTTATGTACATCATATCAAAGACTGGCAGACTCTTTCTGCACAGCAGCATCCTGTCTGCTCAGAGGGTTACAGCTCTCATCAAGCCTTCACTGCCCCTTGATTATGTACATGCCCTTTTCTTGGCCTTGACCAATGAATCTTCTTTTTGTCATAGACACGGGGAAAGCTGTGGTGAAGATGACTGCCTTTGACCATATCATCCCTCTTGGCATCTTATTACCTTTGCTGTTTTTATCTTTGTTAGCTTAATCTTTTTTATCTCATCAGATATAAACTTGACTGCCTTCAGCGTAGTCTGATCCTGCCCAAAGTATTGTTTCTCATTTACTCTTAAGATACAGATTTCCAGTTCCTACCTGACCAGTCCGTTGTACCAGCTTTTGCCAGCAACAAGCCAAGTTTTGAAGCAGATGCTATTTATTGCTTTTCCTCTGCTGCCCCTCAGGCTTTGTGAACATTCACTGACTGTCCTCCCTCAAATTCCCCTCTGCTGTGATGCCAAAGCTGACCATTTTTAGGCTGCCAGCATTGTGCTCGTTATCCTGGTCTGGTCCCCTCTTGTTTTTCAGTGTCTAACCACAGTGTCCTCTCTTTTACTGCAAGTCCATTGGAACTTTTTTGTGGTTTTCTGCACTTAATGTAAGACACTACAGTAAATTCCCGGTATGTACATAAGTACTGTAGTAATACAAATAACCGATAATGGCAACAGTGGCTTGATCTTGAACAGTGACAGGGATGGTCTGATGTCTGTAAATGGCTCAAGATACAATTATGTTGTAATTGTACCTCCCTAACATGATTCTGCTTGAATATGGACCCTTGGTCTTCATGCCTGCTCTTTTTTTTGCATTCTTTTTGCTGAAACAAGGAGGCATCTGAATCAGCTCAGACCCGTCTATTTGTTCAAGCCAAACCCCCAGGTACCTCAGTACCAGCTGCAATGTATTTTTATTGCTGTTGTTTTCCTTAATGTAGACATCTGTTCATCACGAACTGACCTTTTAACAAAAGGTCTCCAAAAGACCATCAGATAGGAATATCTTTTATTCACTGCTGCCTTGATCGAGACATCTGCCGTAAAAGCAATCTGCCTATAAATTACTCTTTAAATAGGAAAGCAAAGCAAATGTTAATGTCTCATTAAGCATTTGGATCAATAACATGTTTATGTTTAGAATAAATTTTCCAAAGGCCAGATTTTCAAGAAAGCTCACTTTGAGACCAGATTTTCTTGTTCACAGAAATTATGATTGGGGCCAGACTCTTAAGAAAACTGTGTTCTCATACAAACACCTAAATGACGGTCAGGCTTACAAAGTGCTCAGTATACAACAGCTCTTGTGGGGACTCATCAAGTCTCAAAGACTTTAAGAGAGATGCCAGTGTGCCATATGCACTGGAAAATCAGATGACTCATTTTGGAAGCTAAATGTAGGACCTTTTGCAAACTCTGGACCAAATGGACCTATGAAAATCCTGGGCATGGTTTCAGAAACCATACATGACTGGGTTGAATAGTACAAGAATTTTCTTCTTTACTTTTGTGAACTTCTAAGGAACCGAAGGCCAAAGCTTTTCTACCCCAGGATTTTGTCACACAGTACTGGTATTTTTGTTTCTACAGCTAGAACAGTGATGTGAAGGTAGCTCACGGAAAATCAGGAGTGCTGCAGCACGGGCATATAACCTACACCAACTGCAAAGCACCCTTCTCCTGGAAGACAAGCACAACTCAGTGGAGTAACACTATGTAAAACGGAAGTTGGAAATAACGTATGATTTGTTGTCTTTTGCAGGATGACTTCCTGCTAAATGAAACTCAGTAAGAGTTTTGAATCGTGAGTTTCCTTTCCAGCGTCCGCAGAGAGCTGTGTTTTGATTAATCAAAACCCAGAAGCTGTCATTCAGAAACGTGGGACACAGAACAAGACAAGATGTCTTTTGTCCTGTTTTTTGACTCATTGACTATGCTGATGCAGGTGGTCAACTCATACAAATCCTTTCATAAAGTTCAGACATAACCAGCTCCATTTTTTGTTCCTGCTATTGCTACTAAAATTCTGTTCAAGAAAAGGCCCATTCTAATTGTTAGAAAGCTTCCTTTAATTTCCAGCCTAAACGTATTTCAAGCCACTGTTTATTCCTTTCTACTCGTGCCAGCATTGTCCTTTAGCCATGCTCTCTCCTGGCTGTATACCAACTTGTTACAATCATCAAACACGCTCAGGCTCTCTCAGGCTCCGTTTTGCTAGGCTGAACAAGAACAGCTGTCTCATGATGCTTTTTGCAGCTCTCTCTGCAGTTTTGACTTCATCTTTCTTGAAGATGGATGAGCAGATCTGTACGTCTGCAGACTTCCAGATCTTACTCACTCTATGATTTCAACAGCACCGTGCGCAAGAGGTCTCGTAACACAGTGTAGAACACAGGAGAGGGGAGAAAGGGACATGTGTAATGTCTGACCTAAAGCAACTGCGTTCAGGTATTTTGCATTGGTTCCAACATAGAAAAGGAAAAAAAACCAAACCACTGACTGTCATTTCATTTTACATCGCTAACTGTCCAACTTTTGTGTAAAAAGGAAGCTGTTAAATCAAGAGAGAATACCTAACACATCTTAACTGTCGGCTGCATACTTTTACCATTTCTTGGTCTATGGGAGACTGGGAAAGCAAAAGGCATGTAGGTTTCTACATTCCCTTATACCTTCTGTATAGAGATGCTCAAATAATTGAATGGTTAGTTCATTAAAATCACATCTACGATCTTATTTCTGGAGCCACATTAGGATATCTTTCCTATAAAAACAAAAAAACAAACAAACAAACAAAAGCAGCTTTACAAATCAGGAGTTTTCCTCTGCCACTCAACTTTTGTGGGTGAAAGCCTGTGCCTCTCACGTCAGCCTACTGGCACGAGCCAGCCTGGCTGACTTTAGTGGACAGGCTGTGCCCAAATACAGCTTTATCTAGAGTGGCTTTCCTTTTAAGAAGATTTGGATTCAGCCTCATTTACATAGTTCAGGTGATGAATCGAAGATATACTATTCTTAGAAGAACTGGGTTTAGCCGCAAATAACTCAGCTGGAGTGAGAGATTCTTTGGGAGTCAGGCAAAAAAAAACCAACCCTTTTATGTACGGTGCTCGTGTCAATGATCTACAGAAATCATGAGTGTAGGAAGCCAGCTAGGCACACAAGAGGGAAGAAAGTCTGCTTTGTCTCTCACAGTGAGTGGTTTGCAGGATTAGACTTTTCAGAGAAAGCAGGCTCTTCTCTGAGACCCTGGAAGATGAGGGTTGCTATCTTAAATTCAACAGGTTTTGTTCCACTTTGGGGAAATAAAGCAAAGGCTTCTGAGAAGAGGAACCTAGAAAATTTGACTTTGAAGAACATTCCTTGGTAGACAAACTAAAGTGTTGGTCAGCAAAGATGCATGCTCATAAGACCAGAGCTTGTGCCTCCAACCTTCTTTTTTTGTTACCCATGAGAAAAAGAAAAGATTAAATTTAATGGCAGATTTAAGGGAGAGCAGACAAGGTATAGAGGAAAGGACCTCTGAACCCAGCATACTAAGACCTGTTTGCCAGTTCTCAGTTTAGAGTTATCCTGGGGGGAAAAAGCATTATGCGCATGTATCCTATAAATTAATTTGGAAACAGAACTAGAAATTTTTTCTTTCACTGAAGGACATAAGAAAACCTGAGAGGATCGGACTTGTATAAATGGCATAGGAACATTTCAGAAGCTTATGCTCCATGTCACCCACAGTACCTGCAACAGAGCTCTGGCTTCCTGCAATACAATTATTTATCAGAGCAGCATCTAACACACCTGATGGATGATATGCAAAATGAAACTTATAACTTTTTTCCAGGCAGTATCTTGCTAATGGTCACTGAGCCTTTCATTTCTTCAAGCCCAAGGTAACAATGAAATGTGAAAGTATCTACCAGAGTCATGAAAAGATTTAGCTTGCTATGATAAAAATGAGTAAGACCTAAGTTTAAAAGCTGAACTCAGATACAAATTCAGGCTTCTCTGGTACATCTGTGTGCCAGAGATATCCTGGGAGGGTGGAAAGGAGAAAAGCAGCTCTGATAAAGTACCAGGAGGTTTTACAATGTGCAGCATGCATGCTGCATCAGCATGCTACGTCCCAACACATAGGGAGGCAAACAGCAACAATTTTGACACCTATTCTACTGATGTGGCTTTGGTCTTCTCCAACACTGCTGTAGGGGGCAGGAGGCAGAGAAATTCCTTGGATCCCCTTTGCGATGCTCATACCCCACCTGGGACCTGGAACGCTAGGTTCTGCTGGGGCTACTGCAGGCAAGAGCCACAGGTCAGGAGCCCTGGCGTCATGGAACAGTCCGGTCTGCTGCCCAGACAACCAGGGTGTATTTGGACATGCCGCCTGTCTACGCGCTGCTCTCTATCCCTTCCAAGGTGCTCACAGAGAATGGCTACAGTTTAGCTCTTTGTTTTCTGCAAAAGAGGGTAGTGACTTTTCTTAGTCAAAACAAAACAAAAGAATTCAGAACTCAACCCAGTACAAACATAATGTGAAAAAATGATCTAAGAAAAAGATTTCTCTGATTTCTCATCTGCAAAGCTTTATCCATCAATTACCTGTTTTATGTAAAACTGTCACCAGCCTTTTATTATCCTGACAGAAAGGAGAAATTTTCTTTTAAACACCCCGCTTGGATGACTGACATCTCATCATTACTACAAACAGTAACAGTTACACTATTAAATTGCCAAAGGGAATTTTTTCACCAAATATGAAAGGCACCTGTGAGCTGACAGGCAGCAGATGGGTACATGGTTTATGGAGCTGCCCGGCAGCAGAGGGAACAGCTTTCAGGGGTCATTGTCTTCACTCGCTTCTGTTTAACTCATTTTTACATTGCATGGCTGAGCCTATTGTTTGCCCTGTTGATTCTATACTTCTGTGGCTCATGCCGAAACAAGTTTTTTCCTTTAACTTCTTTTAACTCCTAACATATTCCACATTCTACCAAGCATTGCTGCCAACTCTCACCATATTATCACAAGGTGCCAGTATCACTTGTTCTTTTTAAGCTTCCAGCTCCAGTAGTCATCATCATATTTATATGAGAAGGCCATTTGCAAGACCCACTTGAACAAGAGAGCAAGTAAAGGCGACCACTATTTCATAAAAGCATTTTAAAATAACCTCATAACTTTCAGGGGCTGAGAGGCATTTTTTGGGACATTTTGATTCAGCCGGAGTTGGAACTGCAGCACATTGTGCTACTAAACAGCAGAAATTCATCCTGTCTTCAGGTCTTATAAACATGGAAAGTGTATATAACTTCCTTCAAGATTTACGCATAAGAGTTCATGACTCTAAAAAACCTAACACCAGCCTCACTAAAAATGAACTACTTGCATCCATTACTCCCAACTGTCCAGCTAGTATTCACCCACCTATCTCAGTTCTCATGACGGAGGGTTGTGATCTGATACACCAGCACTTCTATGGTCTGAGCAGAAGACAGTGAGGTAGGTATTCCTGCTTCAGCTCCGATTTTGATGCTCTGTGAGCATTAGCGAACCTCCACTCTGCGGTTGTTAATTCCTCACTCTGCCAGTGGGTGTAATGCATACCTGCTGCATCTACCATTAAAAATCATGGAAGATTAATCTGTCGGGTGAGATGCGTCTGTGAGATGCAGTGGGCCTTGCTCTTCCACTGAATTCAACAGACTGGCTCACCTTTTTGCTTAATGCGCTATAAAGTAAAGAATAACTGAAGTGTATTCACAACGACTATCCAGTGAGTTGTACTGGATTTGCACTGTGTAACACCGTTGCTGATGGGTGGAATTGATGCTTAATGCCTTTTTTTTTTGGGCAGAATATTCCTCTGCAATAAATCTATCTTGTTCCTTTTCAGGGGGCTCAAGATGTTTATGCGCAGAAGAACTTGATGTTTAGATGTAAGAGGAAAGTATACTTGAAGTGTTTTGCATCTTCTGTATGTCATATTGACATTCTATGAAGCCTAGAATACGAAGTTTGCTCATTTTTTGTTTTCCTTCTCCCTCCTCCCTATATACTCCATCTTCTGAAAGGGACTGGAGTGATAGCTATAAATTCTTCTGTACTGAGTCTACTCCTGTACAGCAATCATTATTAATTTCTCCCTGTAAGGTCAACACAATATATAGGGAGTGCAGAGTGTAATAAAGCATTTGAAATAGATATTGAACCTTTCCTGCTTCACTGGAGTTCTACATTCTGCAATGTCAGCTAGAGGGGATTTCAACATAGTTAGAAATGTGTATTTCTAGAAAAACCCTGTACCTTAGGAAAAATTCCAAGACCTGACAGTTCCAAAAAGCTGTATTTAGGGATGCATAAAATACTAAGTGGTCTGATCTAACCCCAAAGTTAACCTGAACCATTTTAAAGGAGTTTTCCACGGCTTTTATAACTTTTTTCCCCTGACCCAATACACATCTGGTTCTAGTTGGCATCAAAAGATAGACGTATTTAGATGTCATGAAAAAGGCTAATCTTGTATTTCTGTCTTGTTGGGAGACAGGAAGTACTAGAAATCTCATAAGAAAGGCAGTTCTCCTTGGACATTCAGCCACTTTTTACATAGTCAAGTGATTTACATAGCTCAGAGAAGAATTCAAATTTTTGTATTAGCCGAACTGACCCTCTCAACCTCCAGAGGCTCATTCATCAGTAGGTAGAGGTTACTAGAAGACATTGGAAAGGCTACTCAGTCTAACAGCCAGCCATGAAGTTCTTGATCTTTTGTATCCTTGCTCTTTCCTCTAGGAAAATCCAGTAACTGGAATAGTGTTTAAGAACACTTTTTGACAGGGAAAAGAAGTGGTGGATTATTCAAGGGGCTAGACAAAGAAAACAAAACTGGTCCAAATCCTGTGATTCCACATTAATCTTTAGTTTTTTCATAGTCAAACTCTCGTTACCAAGGTAGATCTGAGTTAATGTAAAAAAATGAATATAGTCTTTGGGACTGCTAAATATTTATGCAATTCATCTATAGAAAACCCTATAGTCATAAAATAGATTTTCCACAAATGACCTAGGTTCGTTTTGTGGTAGTGATATAACCCCTTGGATGTTTCTGAAGAGCTGTGCTGTAAGTGTTTAAGATCTAATGAAAACCAACAGGAATGAGCTACTGAAGTTACTTTCAAAATGATACATGGTTTTTAAGTGGCTTAAACACTCCTGAACTTTCAACCCATGAGCCACTTCTACAATGATATTGCAAGGTGATGCATATGCACTTAGTGCCTTCTTGCACAAAAGGAAAACCTGAAACCAAAGCTTGCCCATGGTTACTACGAAAGGCTCACAATGAATTTAGATATTGAACTTTCCTGCGCGCATTTTCATGCTCAGACCATGCTTCTGTTTATGACCTTACTATATCCACAGTAAAAGGCATGCCTACCAGTGACGAAATACTGATGTTTCACGAGTCTTATCTTCTCGTCAGGTTCTGCTAGCATCCTTGTGACAGAACAGAACTCACAGCACGTATCGGTGCTAATGGAAGAACATGTTAATATTTCAAGCATGCAAAAAACAATTTGTGAAGAATGTGTTCATTTACCTTTTTGTTCTTCTTTTTTTCCTTCCAATGCTGATGCTTTCTCTGATAAAGTACCATTATCTCCACTGGCTTTTACCACGTTTTCTTCCTGTATGGTTTCTTCACCAACAGCTATGGTGTGTCCATTTGAAGTTTCAAAATTTACTGTTACATCACCATCTGAAATAAAAATTAAAAAGCTATTGTTGAGTTTAACTGCTTCCTTAGCATCTATTTGCAACACACAGCATCCCTCTGCTTTCAAGTTTCCATGGAAGCAAAGCAGAAAGACTTACTGAAATGTGAATCACCGGGCTGCAGATCTGCTCTGAAAAGTGAATGCTGTAAAGGAACTTTATAGGCTTCCATGTTCTTTGGGTGGACACCTCTGCAGTGGTGGGCCTCAAAGTGCCCGTTGGTTTTCAGGTCCAGCTTCCTGTCTGTACACATTCGCATCCTGTTCTCTTCCTCCCTGCATCTTGGTTTACACAGCAAAGAAATGTGTGCATGGACCACAACGGAGCTACAACGTGTTCCAACAGGTCCCAAATCTGGACAACTAAGAGGCAGAGTTGCAGGACTACTGTAGTGCATCCCAGTAGGTAAATCAGCCAGGAACTCAGACAGAAGTTCTCAGAATATGTGCCCAGTTAATGAATAAAATAGGTCACAAAGTCACCATCCAGTCTTAAGAACCAAGGTGAGGTCTTTCCGTATCATGTATCATGCCATTATTGAATTCTGCAAGTCAAATTCTTTCGCAGCTCTGATGATAATTTACTCATTTACCCAGACTACCTCAGCTATGAGGTTGGTGTTTTTCCAATCCTGATAAAAACTTCTTTCTCTTCCCTATTTGTCTCTATATTCCTGAAAAATGCTACATACTCTTGCTGGCTCAACAGCTCTCCCTCTTTCCTTATTTACCGATTTCTGTCCTCTGTTCCATGCATTTTGAAATTGCTGCTGATTTTCTTCTCTGGTCATTTCTAAAGCTTATGTTGCTCACACCCCACCTGCAATTCACGTAAATGATTGCTTTCCGTCTGCAGGATTCTCTTGCTGTCCATCCAAAAATTATGCAAATCTACCTGGTGTCTCATCTGGTTCTTCCTGTTGATTCTTCATTAATTGTGGTAATTCCACTCTCTTCTCCTCCTCCTCTTCCTTGCTATATGTTATCAGCTGTGGATATTTGGCTGGTTCTCTGGTTTCAACACAATTATGCAGCCTCTCTCCTACCACCTTGGGCTGCTCCATGGGTTAAGCTGATGGTTTCATTCTCACCCACACACTAATCCGACTTGATGTGTAAAAACTAAGTTCTGCCCTCTTTACCTTGTCTCGTTCACTGTAGTTGACAGTTGCACAAGGCTTCCGTCTTAACTTACCGCAACATTCAGGTTCTTCATCTCCTTTCTTCCAGAGGTTCATAAATCCATTCTTTCCTCTCTGCCTCCACATGTGGCATCCCCACCTCTTATCCATGTCATGGTTCTGCAAACACCTCCTGCCTCCAAGTGGCACCTTCCACTTCTTTCTTCTTCATCCCATGTGAAACTGTCACTTCTTCACAATTCTTACCTCTCACATTTCAAGACTCCATGTAATTTCCCCATGTAGCTTTCAGCTCCATAGTCATTCCTTCTAATTACCTTCACAGTGCTCAGCCACTGTCCTTTCTGTATCTCTTTTTAGCACCTTCAAACCAATCCTGTATTCTTTCAAACTGCTCCTCAAGAACTATAATTTTCTTCAGAAAGGACGTACAAAGTGATGAAGGCAACAGGGACCAGACTGATGGCTGCCTTAAGATGGGAGGAAGGGGAGAGAATTGTTCATCTTTACATCCTTTTCTCACTTTCCTTAATTTCTCTGAGGGATCCAAAGTCCCATCCCCTTTTAAGAGTGGAATAGAGGGTCAAAGACACTGATGATGAAAGCATACACACTTTTAGCACAAATTATAACATTTAAGTTCAGACTGTTTGTAACCAACTTGAAATGTTAACACATTTCATTAACTGTCCCAGAAGTATAAATGCAATTTACAACCATCAACAGACTAAGTCACACACCTCCCCAGTAGCGTATATAGCAAAAAAATTTGGCAAATTCACAGAGGGACAAATTGAGGTATGGAGAGTTTGCATTTCTTGTTTTAAGTCAAAGACAGTGGCAGAGACAAGTTCAGAAACCAGCTATGCTGAATGCCATAGCTTGGGAATTAGCAAAACACTGGAAGACAAGTGATGTCACGTGTCGACAAACAAGCCCTTTACTTCTAAATATCAATGTGTACGATACTAACCATACCCATTGATAGGGTCATGATTCTTCAGCTCAGGCGGAGTAACGCAATTTCTAGGAGAAAAATATTTTTGGAAATAATGGAGTTCTTAGACTCCCTGATAAAATGACGAATGGTTTAATTTTAAGCTACAAAAAAATATTTTACTCACTTGACTTTTATTTGATCTAGATTTATAGAAGATCAAGAATATTAGAAAGAATGCCACTAGTGATATAATCAGATGCAGCACAGAGGTGTTAACCATGGTTTACTCATGCTTTTTGAAACACAAATTCTGGTTAATACCAGTTACTAAACCTTATTGCATTTTGAAACACAAATTCTGGTTAATACCAGTTACTGAACCTTATTGCATTTTGAAACTTGTGGTGTCTTCCCCACAGTTTTATGTTTGTGCCATTTGTGAATGTGGTCTGTATGACAGTGGTGGGATCTGTACGATCCCAGCACTGGTACTTTTTGATACCTGAAATGGATGCTATTGATTTGCTTGGGGGTCCCAAAGCCTCTAATTTTTCAACCAAAATTTCTCATGTTATACTCCAGTTGCTTTAGACAGCAGACCTTGACTCAAAAAATATATTAATCACTAACTTAAAAAATCTGCAAACAATAAGTAGGAAAAACAGCAGTCACACGATTTAAAAGGAGCATCAAAATACTTAAAGGTTATGACCAGAAGTCAGCTGCTGTACCTATGGCAGGAGCAGTTACAGAACACAAATCTCTCAACTCCAACTTTAGTATTTTGACAGCTGGCCCAAATTATGTCTCACACTCATCAGCTTTGTCTCCTCATACCTATTTATACTACATGGAAACAATGCAATAGTAGCTTTATCATCCATGTTTAGCACTTAGGAGCTAAATTCTCAATGTTATCACCTTGCTCGGGCATTTCCTTCAGCACTCCCCTTCTTATCAGCTCCTCTCTGCTTTGTCTTGTCGAAATCTTCCTTTCCAACACTAAAGAAAAAGCACAGTTAAGAATAGATTTATTCTCATACTGCTGATGCTTGCGAAAAATGTATTAAAAGATTTTTTTTTTTTAAAGAAACCCTGAGAATTTCCTCTGATTCTGCAGAAGAAGTGGTCTAGGTTTTCATGGACGGTCTCTGAAAATATTGTCCCACAATTTCAGGCACAGAAGGGGGAATTCATCTGACCCAATGCCTTCAGCTGAGCGAGGCTCCATGAGGTTTCCTTTACAATCAATGGAAAAAGGTACTTCCAGAGTGAAACTGAACTCATCCTAGCATAGGCATTTAATATGTAAAAGCACCTCTTTACCATTGACTGGGGTGAGTAGCTCAGCTGGAGATATCTCCGTCTGCTTTGTAGATGTTTTGAGTTGGAAGAGACAAGTCCTGCTCAGAGCAAGCAACTCTGAGCAAGCAACAAGGGTAGCCTTTATGACATGCAAACTGTTTTAAAGGAAATAAAAATAACATTAAACAGAAGCTAGAAAGTTCTGTTCTTAAAGGGAACAACATCCTCATCCAGGCTAGTTTGCTTTCATGGAAAAAAATGCAGCATCCTGGTTTTTAGGTTAAAAAAAAGAAGCATACAACACACAAAAAAAGACTGTGACATGAAACATTTTAATTATTATGTTTATTTCTCGTGGGAAAAATGCTAAATAGTTTTATAGGGAAAGCATTTACAGATAGCAAAATAGAATAACTGCCCACTGCACCCTACTGCCAAACCAATACAGTTTTGGTCAGTGATCTGGGAAGCCACTGTAATGATCCACAGAACCATGGTGCACGGTCCATAAAAGGTGAGCACCACTCGTAAAATCCTGTCTTCACTGTTAGGAGAGGTTAATCTCCCATCCTGATTCTGTTTACATATGGATATCAAACCCCAGGTGACGTCTGGAGTTCAGGCTGAGGGCATGCGGCAAAGCTTCAGCCGTGCTGGACTTCATCCTATTAATGCTATGGGATAGGGTTATTTATCTCATCAACTAATTCAAACACTCTGGTAATCCAATTACTCTCTAGGGCCAGTCTAATTGCTGTATGCAGATTAAATGCTGCAAGAAGTATTGTCAACCTCACTTGTGCCAGCACAGTTGGAGTGAGCAGCCATACGGTGAAGTGACGGCTCCTGTGAAGGTGCGGAGAAACGCAGTTTGGTGCTTCTGAGAAATTTACCCTCTGGGCACAGCAGCTGATAAACATCTCTCCTGGCAGCAGGTAACCCTGGCTGCTGACTTGCAACCAGGCTGGTGGAACTCCGACACCTGAAGGCATCCCTGCTCATAGATTCCCGCTCCCGTACCCTGCCAGGGGAAGGGGATGGTTGAACAGAAGATGAAGCAGATCCTGCGCTTCCCAGATTTACAGCACCAGGTTTATTTCTCATACTGCAAAGTGCGGGCATTCAGCAAATGCTCCACATGGGATGCATTTCCCTGCCAAAAAAGCACCGACTCCTGGCAGAAGAACTGGGGGCAGTAACAATTTTGACCAGCCCAGCTCAAGCCACCCATGCCTGGGAGGTCAACAGCTCGTGAACACAAACAGTACCCGCAAAGAACATATAAATAGTCCTGTGTTTATATACTCAGGTACTTGGTGGGATTTGTCCGTTAAAGGTCAAACCTTCACAGTACTCAAATCACGTTTGACAATATAAAGGAGCCCGTGAGCATGACCAGCAGAAGTGGGGAGGTGATTGTCCCCCTGTACTCAATACTGGTGAGGCCACACCTTGAGTATTGTGTCCAGTTTTGGGCACCCCAATACAAGAGAGGTATCGAGGTGCTGGAGCAAGTGCAGAGGAGGGCAACGAAGCTGGTGAAGGGCCTGGAGAATAAATCTCATGAAGAGCGACTGAAGGAGCTGTGACTGTTTAGTTTGAGGAAGAGGAGGCTGAGGGGAGACCTCATCACTCTCTACAACTCCTTGAAAGGACATTGTAGAGAGGTTGGTGCTGGTCTCATCTCACAGGTAATTAGCGATAGAACAAGAGGGAATGGCTTCAAGCTGCAACAGGGTAGGTTTAGACTGGACATTAGGAAAAAATTCTTCACAGAACGAGTGGTCAGACACTGGAATAGGCTGCCCAGGGAGGTGGTGGAGTCACCATCCCTGAATTTGTTGAAGAGTCGTTTAGATGTGGTGTTGGGGGATATGGTGTAGGGGAGAACTTTGTAGAGTGGGGTTGATGGTTGAACTCGATGATCCCAAGGGTCTTTTTCAACCTGAATGATTTATGATTCTATGATTCTCTATGTAAGCCAGCCTCCTTGGGGAGAGTGTGGTAGCCTCAACGCAGACCAGGTTAGGCTGCTTTGGGTCATGATCCTAAATTATGCAGGAGCTCTTCCAGTTTTCCCCCATTACTTTTTAAGGTATATGCCTTGCAACTGTGTGTCATGCATGTTATTGGCATGCAAAGCCAGGAGCGTGCCCTATTCTTGCAAAGAGTTTTTCATGTAGGTGAATATATATATTCTCTTATTATTATTTCAGCTTTACAAGTATAATTTACTTCCTACTATTTTTCCTCTCTGCTTGCTTTTTACATCTGTTTTCCTGGGGACAGTGAAATGAGATGATCTCCCATATATTTATTTGTGGGACTTAATCCAACATCACTTGAAAACAACGATGCTCCTTCCATTAAGTTCAAGAACATTGAATTAGACCCTGCATCAATGTCTCTCTCTAGTTTTCAGGATGACATTTTTTTTCAGTTCTACAACACTGGATTAACATATGTATCAAATTAATTATCATGGAAGATGTTAATTAGCATTAAAAGATATTAACTCCTTACACTTTTACTGGAAGACCTCAAAGCATTTTATTGATATTACACAGGTTTCATAACTTTCCTTAGACATAGCTATCTCCATTTCACAGATTAGAAAATTTATGAACAGATAAGAAGCTTAAGCTCCAATCCTTCATCGTCTAAAATACTAGCCATCAGTGGTGTTTTTATTTAAACTGATTAAACTCAGTTAATTCAGCTTGAAAAGATAATTTATTTAAAATATTATTTGGCCCATGGAAAGAATATTAGAAATCATGCTAGTATTCACTATGAGTATCATAATTTTAATTCCTTCAAAGAAAAAGGCAGGATTTTGATTTAAATCAAAGTGACCAAAAATACATCCCCTTGTGTAAGAGGAATGGGTAGCCTGTCTACTTATGAACCTATACCATATAGCCAGGCTGGACTCATCATTATAATTTATTGCTTATTACTGACTTTGGACTATACAATACATTTCACATTTACACGGTCAAGTATTTTGATTATCACAGCCCAATTGCACTGAGCTTTAAGGGTCTTAAACTACTCAGCTGAGCTAATCACATTTGACTACTGTTATGTTTCAGTAATGAGACTTACAAAGTCAAGCATTCAGAAGTCAGGAAATGTTTGAATGAAGGTTGATGAGTGTGCAAATGGTACACCTTTTATTTGCTTGTTACATATTTTACCTTTGCCATCCCTGCCTCGTTTAGGATACAGACTGCACTATGTTCAATGAACGGTTTCTTTACCTAAATTTTTAACCTTACCTTTCAACCTGGCACCCAGACCTCATTTGAGGAACAACCTAAGCCTTTATTTGAATAGAAAACTCTTAGTTTTCCCAATCATCACCTCAGCAACTAAGTGAACCAGAGACAACATGTTTTTCTCCTTGAAACCCATGTGAGATACGCAAAGGTGTTATCATGACTATATAGACAGGATATAGCACAGAAAGACTTGAGTCATATTATCATACAAGCTGACATTTGTTAAGTGTTCAATTTGAGGTACCTTTCAGGTGTAATTTCCCACATTAAAATTATGATTAATAAAACAAACAAACAAACAACTCAAAACACAGGAATTCCAGTTGAATTGCCTACTTATGGTTCAAAATATCTAATCAATAGAAGTAAAGCTATGAGCATTGGCCATCTGCCACTGAGCTAATGGCATACACAACTGTAGAAACAGTTATCATCTACCTGAACCACCTGAGATGGGTGTCACTATTTGTCACCTTATAAATAGTTCAGTCTCCTGAGTTCAGTACAAGGAGAGGACTGTAGTTTGGTGCTTCCACCACTGTCCCGCTTGGCATGCTCCCTCCTCTCACCACTTCTGTCAATGACTTCATCAGCTGGGTCTTTCTCCCTCACTTGAAGGATTTTAAACTTCTTATCTTTTGTTTCTAGACCTACTTCTCTTCTCTTCCTTCTTCTTCTAGTAGAACTTGCCACAATATGCTACCCATTTGCTTCTCCTTTGTCTCTCTATTCCTGCTGATCTTAATTTTTGTAATCTCTGATCTTACAAATTATTACTTATTCCTCACTCAGGAGTAGATGACTAGTACTCTCCTGGACTAAATATATGACAAATACTGTTAGCTGTACCACCATCATGTGGACATCCTTAAGCTGAGTGACCAGTGGATCTTGGTACTACAAATCTTTTCTGTATATAATAAAGTGTGTGTATATATATGTCTGTAAATATATATATATCTTAACATATATATATTATATACAGATATATATGTGTATATACAAAAGCGCGAACATATATAACATTTCAACATTAACATCAACACATTGTTTATAACATTAAGCAATAATAAAATGGAAATAAATTCTCCATCTGTATACATGTATGTATTGAGATCGATAACGCAAACAAGTCAGTCCTGACTGTGAGTGTAACTGGTTATCAGTCCTTGCCTGCTGAGGAATGCTGAGGTGAGGAGGGCTCCACTCTCGGACATCATGCTCCAGCAGACCCAAAAAATTCCATGTCAAAATCCTTCCCCTACTGCAGTCAGAAGCAAAGCTTGCCTCGACTTCAGGTGTAACTGTCAGCAAGCATGTGAATTTATCACGCTGTATGCAGCCCTCGTTTACCTGAGTAAATCTTAGTTGTTCAAAGGATCCCACAAACTTCTGTATTTTTAGCCCAATACAAATAATAGTAACAGTAATCAATAAGAATAGTTTACCTCAAAAATCAGCTTCCATCCTTCCCTCCCTATTACCTCAAAAGAGACTGCTTAGTGATAGTCAGCAGCTACAAACCTCAGACAGTCTTAAAACCCATTCTCGGACTCAGGGAGTGCTGTGAGATTCTGGATGTTCTCCAGTCTTTAGTTTTGGTCTTCCAAGCGAAGCTCAAGAGAATTCTGATTTTTAATTTTCCTCTGACCTAGTAAGAGCTAAAATCGCCTTCTGCTCCCTGTCTGCATATACTCTTGCAGTGGAGCTTTGAAGCGGCATCTACTTCGTGCCGAGACACAAACTGCTGCCTTCTTTTCTTTCATAGCAAAACACTGTGGAGGGGAGGAACCCTTGAGATGATGCCATCTTCTGTTTGTTTTTACTTAATTTTGAAAGCCCTCTAGGCAGAAAGTATACAACCAGTGCCCAGAGAACAGATTTTCTGAGATACAGCATGGAAACTATGTTGTTGCTAAAGGAAAAAATTCCATCCATCATTCCCACATCAGCACAAATACTTCCACATCTAGTCCTCCATCTTCTTTTGATGTTTGTGGTATTTGCTGTTTATGAACGTCTTTCAGTTGCTGGCATAAGAGAGTCACGTGAGATTTTGTCAAAGCACTGCATGGTACATGGTACCCTGGCAAGGCTGTAGCAAGAGCCTATTTCAAAAAGCCTACTGAAAACCCAGATAAAGCAATAAAAGCTCTTTCCAGTAGTCCACATTCTGTCTGAGAAGAAATTCTTTCTTCAGCTGCACACAGATTTATCAAGTTGTATCCCTGTTAAGAGAACAGGCAATAAATGCGACGATCATCCTACTGTCCCATGGCCTCGGGCCAGGAAATCGGCTTCCTGCATGTAAGATGCACGCACGCACACGTACATACACATACCCTGGTCTGTAATGTAAATACATCCCTCATTGAGTAGCCCGAGGAAGAGGATTTCCTGTAGGATTTTTATTTTGTATGGATGTTTTCCCATTTCCTTCTCAAGTTAGATAAGCAAGTTTCTTCATGCAGTCAGCATGCAGCAGGGGACAACCAAGTAAATGCATCTTCTCAGTCTCCGTTGGTCCCGGGTCTGTTTCCTCAAGAAATACAGGGATAACTATTTTTTTAATACTTTTTTTTCCCCCTGAAACTACCACCTGAGACAGGATGAATGCAATCCAAACTAGTTTTCATTTCAAATTCTAGCCTCACAGGAAGCACATACACAAACGTAAGTAAGATTCCATACCTTACATACATGGAGTTCAGAAGCAAATGAGTATCCCCCTACAGCTCTGGGGCTTCCTGACAGAGACATAGTCCTCAAGCATGTAAAGACACGCTTTCACTGCAAGCTCACCTGATTTGCACTGAAAAGCTACAGCTTATTCATGATGCAGCTGGGGCTGGCACCCTGTCGGTTTCTGGGATTTCTGGCGGCACAACCCCTTACAGTTAGTGCTGCAGAACAGTACAATTTATCCCTGTTTTTCTCTATACGGAAATACGTGGGGAGGTCGTCTGCATTTCTGGCCAAGACAGAGGAGGAACTGCAGGAGGGCACTGAATGACTTATTCTGGTCCACTCCTACAAGCACTACCAGTACTGCTACTGGGCAACCAGCATGAATGAAAGATCTGCCTAGCCCACAACCGGCTGCTGGCAGAGGATGGAACGTACTCGTAAGAAAAAGCTTTGTATGTAGATTGGAGGGCAAACAGCAATAACACCTAAGCAAGACTATGACTTGTAATTGCCTTGAAGATGTGCTCCAAATCTTTGCTCTGTAGAGATTAATCAGTACTTAGATACATTCTTCTTTCTCCACATAAAAGCTCTGGGAACTGTTCTTGTGGGTTACATCTTAGAGAGTCACAAGGGGTAAAGCTCTCACATGAAATTTAGGGGAAAAATAATTTGCGAACCTTTTACTTACGTTTAGAACTCTTACAATTCATATTACCTGGGTTTACTTCCTTTCTCCCTAGCTTAGTGAGCCAGTCTTGCTGGTTTTGAGGTGAAAGTCAAGATCTGCAAATACTACAGAACTCAGAGTTTCATTTTAAGGAAAAAAAAACCCCACTAAATATTATCATAGCTGGTAAAAAGCACATAAACTGGGACATACAAATACAAGCTCATATATTGAATGTACAAAATATTACAAAAGTTTTGAAAATATGAAATTAATTCCCTATGTCACTATGTTTGTATAATTCCACCCAAATAAATCAAATTTTACAGTGTATCAGGATGGAAAAGCAGAACTTTATTAAAAAAAGAGCATATATACTCCTTAGAGAAAAAAAATAAATCTACTGAATAATGAAAAAATATCAAAAATTCCCAAATCTCCTGTATAACATCTTAAGTTCTGTTCACCAAGACATGCATTGAATTTTGTATATTTACTCTTCACAAAGGATATAGTTTATATTATTCAGAGCATTAGAATGGGTTTGTGCTTTATTAGCTGGTTTACGTTATATTATTAAATATAATAGTACTCTCTACTGTATAAAAGCTTGAGTATGTACTACATGGTTATCTAGCAGGATGCTAGCTAAACAATGAAGTAAAAAATGAAAGGTTTTTCAGGGTAATTTAAAAGTCTATATAGAAGATGATACTTCTAGATACACAAGATACATTAAGCACTTAGTGAACCCAGAGTATTAGTTGCTTCTTTGCCACAAAGGACTATAAAAATAAAGTGTTGTGACTGGACTTAGGGCGGGGACTTCAGTCAGTCAACTAAGTGTTACCTCCTCCTCCTGCACTGAACTTTTCCCATACACTATACCATTTACAGAGCTACTTCATTGTGCAGATAATTAACTTCCACTTTTCAATACATAATTATATATAATCATGTATTCAATTGACCAAAAGAGCTCCCACTTATATGATCTATGGACTATACTTATCTTTTACTACCTACCCTCTTCTTCTTCTTCTGCCAATTTGTACCGCAAATTCTCGTAACTTTTATGGATTTCTGCTTGCACATTGGTGCTCTCCATTTTCAAGAAAAGACTGATCACAAAATAAAGCTTTAACTTTGAAAAAAAGACAAGGAGGTCTATATTACTCTTTTAGTTTCCAGACCTGAATGGCAGTGCTGCAAAACCAAAGCTGAAATGAGAAAAAAATCAGGTTGTCTAAATTTGAAGAAGTTATCCAAAAAAGTGGCTCTGTTTTTCCTCTCTGCTTCTGAGTGCTTTATTGATAGTAGCCCAAGTGGTAACCTTTGCAGAAGAGTAAAAACTACTTCTTCTTGTTAATTTTTAATGAATTTGATTTTAGCTGGATCAGGTTTGTGACCTGCTCATTGCAAAACTGGTGCCAGTACACAGGAGGCAGTGGAAGTAAACAGACACAGCTGAGAGAACTGGGAAGATAAATTATCACTTGAAAACTAGTTCTGAGGTAGTTAAGATGGACACTGCTTCCCAATAATTACCTCTTTCTTAAGGGTAATAAATGCAGCAATGCATTGAGAGCACAGAGTAGCAAAACCAGAGACTCGGAATGTAAAACGTTACACGTATCCTGCTGTAACGTCACCAGTACCTTAGCTCTGATGGTCTAGGCGTATGAATGCAGCAACGTTCAGAGAGACAGATAACAACCCTCATTACAGACTACCGTAGCTGTACGGCACCTGAAAAAGATATTTTGTGGCTCGAAGTTTGTCTATTTGTATCTCTAGCATAATTTTAAAGCTTGATTTTCATTACAATTCTGAAATTATTTAATGCTTTCTGTCCATTACACGTACTGCTACGCATCTCCATTTTTCAGGTGCTCACCTTGAGATAAATTGTCCACAATAACTCCATCTGCAGTCAGCGCCAATGGGAACTGTGGGTTCTCCACAGCCCTGAAAGGACTTGAGGGACCACACCATCATAAACAAGACAGGCAAATTAAGTACAAGCAAGTAACTAGGAGGCATTTTTGCAAATGTTGACCGTCATTTCTTTGTGCCCAAGTTCCTCCTTTTGTAAAAGAAATACAAACACATGCTTTGCCTTGGTATTGTAAGAATTGATGTGTCATGCTTGTAAGACTGGATTGGGGCCTCTTAAGAAAGACAGTACAACATAAGAAATACTGTATTTAACATGAATTTACCAGATATTGATTTGTAAAAAAATAACTGCAAAGTGACACGTGCATTATTATTTAATGACATAATAATTTAACACATGCTAATATGTTGTGACAGTTTGGGGAATCTCTGTATACACATCCTACGAATGGTGATTATTCTGGAGAATTCACTGCATATAAAATCACATACCTGTCCAACAGTAGCTGCAGAACATTCAGGAGTCATTAACTAGAAATAACTTTGCTCTAGCAATACGATAAAAGTACTGGAGAAGCTGAAGGAAACTGGAAGCAATGATGGAGATAGCAGAGAGGGGATTTTTTTTAACGCAGCAGTGGAAGAAATTGTGGGGGTTTTGTTGCAGGGTACCCAGGAAAATAAAAAAAAAAAAAACAAAAACAAAACAAAACCAAAGAAGAGAGAGACTGAGAGAAGGATTTAAGGATCTCAGAAAGATTGTCCAAATCTTCAGTTGGTATCTGGAGTAATGATGTCATCAGAAAAGATGGCTTCTTTTTGCCTTTTGTGTAAATAAAGCAAGTTTTAGAAGTTACACTGCAAAACAATAAAGTTCCTTGCTGTAATTGTCAAGGGTTGCCATGGGCTTAAAATGTCGAGCAGTGTACTCCTAAGAGTTCAGGAAAGCCTACTGAGGATACCTTAGGAGATTAGTATGGGGTTAATTGCCTAGAGACATGGAAGACAGGGAAATTAATCTGAAGAGCTCATAAATGCTCCCTGGACTCTGATTAGGCTCAAGTTTAGAAAAGCACAACATCAAATGTCTGAATCCCAAAACAGAAGTTTGGGATTTTTCTGGAGAAAGCTTGTCCACAGCTGTGACACACAGAGACACACACGCATATAAGCAGGGTGGCATTCAGTTTCTTAAACATGGGTGTCTACAGCCACTTGAGATGCCCCTGGGTTTTGGAGATGTCTGCACAGGGATGGCAAAAACGACGCAGAACCTTCTGGGAGAGCAGCCAGGACACCGCAGGCATCTCAAGTGGCACCATGCAACTGTGTTTAGCTAACTGAATCCCAGCCCTCGATCTTCCACTTCTTCAGAAGGAATGTAAATCAATCACAACATTTTATTTCAGACCATTCTTCAAGCCTTGCCAACAGGGGAGCGAAGGGGCAGAGCAGCCTGTATGAAGGCAGTGGTCGCAAAGCTGATCCTCATTCTTCTGACGCGCACAGCCACGTCTGCTTCTCCCCTCTGAACAGACCAAACTTCTGTCCCCATGAGGGGAAAGTACGTTTCATAATCCAAGTCATCGACTATTAGGAGGACATGGAGGCATTTCCAACATATTTGAGGATATGTCATATAAAGCCTAGTGTTTCTTAGTTGAAAAGAAAGAGTATCATCAACATCAAAAGAATATAATATATAATGTATAGTAAACAAATAAACCGCATATTTTTGGTGATAGGTTAAGGACAGAAGCTGAACAAGGTAAGGTTTTTCCTTGCCAAGGATCGAACTGTTTTTCTGTATGTCAAATACTGTGCCTAAATAATCCCTGCCATCTAACAAGCTCCAAGAGCTTTTCAAATACTACTCTGCAAAGCCACCACAGTGTTTTCTACTATTTGCCCCCAAAGGGCCACAGACATACCTGCCGACGTTTCTCTGAATTTGTCACTAGTCTTCTTCTTCCGCCATTTCCAAGGTTTAAAGATTTTGCCAATGGTGGAGAGTTTGCCCTTCCTCTTGAAGGGGGGAGTTTGGGATCCTGGGGCTGGTCCATCCGAGTTAGCGATTGAAGCCTTATCCAAACCATCAACTGTATAAACAAGAAAAATAAAGGTAACTGAAGGACGCAAAACAAAACGGCACCCGACAGCTACACTCCTCCACTACCAGATTGCAACAGGCTGTGTGTAGGCCCACGTGTTTTCTATTACAGAAGGCAGCCAAAGGGCACTTGACTGCAGCCTGTGGTGACTAGCCAGTCCCCACCTCAGCTAGCCCCGGGCTTCACTGCTGCTCAGCACCTCAGCTGCAGCAGGCCAGAACTTGCTTCTCATGACGCACATCTGGCACGCCTGCACGTTTCTGCGGTTTTTCACCGCTACTGGAGAGCTTCTTTCAACACATATTTGGGCAACTTTTCCCTTATCTTCGGTAAAGCTGAATAACTAGCTGTCATCATATAGAAAACAAAACCCTTACAATGTAAAAACATAAACTATTTCTTTTGAGTAAAACAAATCCTTTCTTAAACGAGCTCTAAAGATAACTGTTCTGGCAGCAGAATGGAAATAGGTCCGTCTGACATCCCTGGTAATCAGTCATTCACAGCACAGCCTGCCGCGAGTCAGGCTTCTTATTAACAAAACGAATTTAACAATAAGCTTCTGGGCTGTAGCCAAAATTTAACAAAGGATTACTTTTCTGCAAAAATATATTGAGTGATATGAAAGCCAATATTTATCATTGATGGCTGTAACATCAAGTTTTGTGAACCAAAATAAGATTCATTCCACAACATGCCATAGCATACAGTTAAAATAAATGTCCTGGAAATTTCCCCAACTAGTCTACTATTTTACCTATTTCTATTTAAGAACTCAGGTTTCTTAGAGCCTTCCATTGGTGGTCCTTCAAACATGCTTAATTTTATTCACGTGAGCAGCTTCACTGAAGTAACTGCGCTTACGTACATAAAATTAATCACAGGCTTAAATGTTTGCGGCATAAGGGCTCTGTAATTGCTTTCATTCATCTAAACATTCTAATTATAACCAGTTCGGAACAGAGTTTATGCCATTGTCAACAGTAATAATGATAATCATAGATCATTAAATCTGAAAGTCCTATTCAAAGAAGGAAATATCGCTGTCCCCATTTTACAGATGGAAAATATGAAGCACAGAATTGTTAAGTGCTTAATTTTATGTTTGCCAAATGGCTTCCTGAATCCTGGTCCTGTGTCCTAGCTGCTAAAAAGATACATATTCAGACACATAACATCATGGTGCAATCTTATTATTCTGTTTCTCAGACAAATGGCATTTAATGAGTCCTATATTTGTCCTAGACTTTAGATTGATCCAGGATGCTAAAAAAAACCATCTTTTCTGTGAGAAAGCTGATGTAACGCAATCAGAGTCCAAGAAACTTTATTTCCAATGTTTTGAAATAAAGTACTGGGAAAAAAGACCCATTGTATAACTTCATTGACGTCTATAAAGTTAAAACCAGAGATAAATTGGTATGAAAATGATAGAGTTTAAATCAATAAATCTGAGTGAGTTATGCCATAAAATTTAACAAATTCAGTACTATCAGAGAGATAGAACAGAGAGATGGAAAACTTCTCCAGGATAAATTACTGTTATTTGGATGCATTGGAATTTAAAGCTTTTATTTAAATGTTTTCCTTAGGTATGTTCTGGTCTATAACATAAAGATAAGATGGCAGAAAAGTGCGCAAATGGGCTTTCGATGTAAAAAGCCAAGCTTTTGGCAAGGACACAGACATGTCTATCCCTTGCACAAGTACCAAACGCCAGCTTCCTCATTTGTGCATCCTGGAGAATGAAACAGGGCAATCTTTAGGGACGTTTAAGCTGCGACTCCCTTAAAACAACCAGCCGCCACGCTACAGACCCTGCGAAGCCAGGTGAGAGGTGGGGATGAGAAGACCACCAGAGGCTGCGAGCAGCTCTGCAGAGAGAGGCCTGGGACAGCAGAAGAACCTCTGTGGGGCTGCCTCACCTGGAATTAGGCATTGCACTTTTGTCTACGCTTACAGTCACTGCATATGTTGTACAATCCCCTGTGGAATACAGAAGCCTCTGCTGGAAACTGGATCTAACTGGATCCTGGACAACAGGATGACCATGAGCCAGCCATGTGCCCTTGTGGCCAAGAAGGCCAATGGCATCCTGGGGTGCATCAAGAAGAGTGTGGCCAGCAGGTCGAGGGAGGTCATCCTCCCCCTCTACTCTGCCTTGGTGAGGCCACACCTCGAGTACTGTGTCCAGTTCTGGGCTCCCCAGCTCAAGAAGGACAGGGAACTGCTGGAGAGGGTGCAGCATAGGGCTACTAAGATGATTAGGGGACTGGAACACCTCTCTTATGAGGAAAGGCTGAGGGAATTGGGTCTGTTTAGTCTGGAAAAGAGACGGCTGAGGGGTCACCTTATTAATGTGTACAAATACTTAAAGGGTGGGTGTCAGGAGGATGGGGCCAGGCTCTTTTCAGTGGTGCCCAGTGGCAGGACAAGAGGTAACGGGCACAAACTTGAGCAAAGAAAGTTCCATCTCAACAGGAGGAGGAACTTCTTTACTTTGAGGGTGGCAGAGCACTGGAACAGGCTGCCCAGAGAGGTGGTGGAGTCTCCATCTCTGGAGACATTCCAAACCCGCCTGGACGCGTTCCTGTGCAACCTGCTCTAAGGTGACCCTGCTCTGGCAGGGGGGTTGGACTAGATGATCTCCAGAGGTCCCTTCCAACCCTATGATTCTATGATTCTAAGGGAGAAGTACGTTTACCTGGAGCGTAGTTACAATTCCAGTTGATATAAGAAGGGGTAAGGGCCACAGCTTGCGGCTGGGGAGAGTCAGCTTAGATGTAAGGAAAACACTTCCGGAGGTGGGTGGCACAGCACTGGAGCAGGTCTTGGGAGGTTTTGGAGGTTCAGCCAGGGCTGACCTCACCTGCTTTCGGTAACAGTCCTACTCTGAGCGAGGGACTGGACTGAGTGACTTTCCGAGGTCCTTCCCAATCAAGATTCCCATGGTGCTAAGGGATGTGGAAAGACACGGTTGCCCTGTGAAATCTGTGCTAGTAAATCCAAAGAATCACAAGCGCTGAAGAAAAGAGACCAGGATCTGGTGGCTGAAGAGTTTTGTCCTGGGACAGGAGCCAAGCATTATCTCACTGGCAAAGGCAATCCATCAGCTCATTAGAGGGAAAGGCTACCCGCTCCTTGGAGGTGGCGGGACAAAACCCATGTTCTTGTCTCCACCGGCTTAGAAAGGCTGGGTTATTGATGTGAAGAGCCTGCACCCTGGTGACAGACAGCACAGTCTTTATAAACATAGATCTTTTCAAATCCTCTTGGGTCATGAAGTCCAGTCTATTGCAGGCAACCACTTTCACAAAAGCCTCATCTAAATTTTTTTTCTCCAGTGCCTACCAGCAGGAATGGAGAAGGATTATGGCTCCAATAGCTCCACACAGAGAAATGTGGATTTGCATCAGTCCCTGCTTTGCCCTCTGCTGAAAATATTTAACTCTGAAATTATGATATTCATCCTAGCTCAAGAAATCTGCCTGCTTCTAATGAGCTAACATATGAAAAAAGGGATCCATTTAGTGGTGAATAATTCTGTGCAGGAAGACCGTAACTTTTGAAAACAGGATTCAACATTAACTCCTTCCGACAATAGAAGATCACAGAATCACAGAATGGTTCGGGTTGGAAGGGACCTTAAAGATCATCTGGTTCCAACCCCCCTGCCATGGGCAGGGACACCTCCCACTAGACCAGGCTGCTCAAAGCCCCATCCAGCCTGACCTTGAACACTTCCAGGGATGGGGCATTGGCAACTTCCCTGGGCAACCTGTTCCAGTGCCTCACCACCCTTACAGTAAAGAATTTCTTCCTGATATCCAATCTAAATCTCCCCTCTTTCAGTTTGAGGCCGCCACCCCTCGTCCTATCATAACACTCCCTGCTAAAGAGTCTCTTCCCATCTTTCCTGTAGGCCCCCTTTAGGTACTGGAAGGCCACTATAAGGTCTCCTCGGAGCCTTCTCTTCTCCAGGCTGAACAACCCCAACTCTTTCAGCCTGTCAAGATGAGGAGTTGATTTATCAAATGAGTTCAACAAGTGCTCACAACTGGGAATTTAATAAACCATTGGCCTTGTACCAGTTCTTTCATTTGAAAAAAGGTCCCAAATATCTATCTGGAAAGGAGGAAAAAGCATGGCCAAACATCATAGATTGATTTCAGAAATAATCTAAGATAAAGTAACATTTCTAGAAAAAAGGACTTATTTATATTCAAAAGCAATCATAAGGTAGCACATTTTACCAATTAATAAACTGCCTAGAAAAAAACACATTTCAGCAATGACGTTCCAAAGCATTTATGGAAAGATCTTTTCAAAAGCTATTACTCCTCATCTTTGAAATACCCAGCAGGAAATTGATGTTTAAGACTTATACTGTTTGCTTTATAGGTCATGTACTATTCAAGAATAAAGCAGGGTATTTTTCACCTCAGAGAGCTTATGTACCTTCTATTAATCATTATAAATGTTATACATATTCACTGAGATGAAAGGAAACAGCTTTCCAAGATTAGAAGAGCTTGGTCACTTGTGTTATTCTTTTATTTGTACAGTGTCTTGAAGTCCTGCCTTCTTCCCACCGTCTTCAAAATGCCCGTGAGTCACTTCATTGACTTCAATAAATATCATTATTAAGTTTGACATTAGGACTTTTGACTATACTACCTGCATAGTTTATGTTATTATATTCCAGTCGTTTGTGCTAGGTGCAAATTTTACACCTGAAGGATAAAAAGTGTACATAAGAAGGATAGGAAGTAAGTATACGGACCACGCATGTTGATGTCATGCGAAGAGGAGATCTTGTTGTAAAAGACCAAAAACAATGCTAAATGAGACACTGTGAAGCCAAATCATGCTGGCACAGGCCATGAGACAGACGAAGGACACAAAAGGGACAGCCTCTCCCCAAGCTTGTGGGCAGGCAGCAAAGATTAGATCAGTTTATGGATGACCCCAGCTTTCCTATAAACACCCAAAGATGGAAATGCCTGAACATGTCTTATCCTAGGAAGGCTACTTGCAATAAGCAACGCTGATCTTCGTAGCTGCCGAGGAGACATTTTTCTGCTGTGAGTGAACTCCAGAGATGTGCGTCAGAAGCAGGCGTGTGAGTTCACCACAGTTTTCTTGGGGTATAGTACACTTTAGCTCCAAGACGTCCATGTCAGCACTGACACATGCTAACACCTTCTTCAGGTAAGAACTTATAACTAATTTTACAAAAGCAAAATGCAACAAAAAACTATCCATGAGATCATTTCAAGCAAGTCTAATATAAATTCCTCCGAAGTAAATAGCTGTGATTCTGCTGGTTCCGGACCTTCAATCTGGAACGTGGTAAGACCATTTTTTAAAAGCTTTGACTTAAAGAAAATACATAATCAGAAAAAGAGGGCTACATTTGTGCCATAAGTTGTTCTGTATTTTTACTTCTGTATATTTTTACTCTTGGCAGTGAAAGTGGAAAGCCAGTAGAAGACCCTAACCTCACAACTGAATACTAGGAGTAATACAAGATATATGGAAAAAAACCCCCACACCATGATGTCCTTATGCTATTCTTTTTCTAGTAGAACCATGTTTTCATAGTTAACAGATCAAAATTTCTTGCTTGTAGTTTACAACTAGTAATTTGAATCACTGATTATCTAAAAAAGGTCAAATCTGAGTAATTAAGTAGCTAGCTACAGTAGGAGTATACTTGGAAGATTTTTCTGTAGAAGAATCCTTTACTGAATCTGGATAGTTTTAAGATTCTTTCTCATGTTAGTCCATGCTCACGCTTAGTCCCAAGGAGAAAGAGTTTATTAGACAGACTTTGTTTTAATCTAGTAGGGAATACCTTACAAAATTGCTGTTTAATAAGTCTTATCTGAACGGTGCTTAAAACGGAGTTTTGTGTTGTGTGGCCTGGCCAACAACACCAATGATATGAAAAACATGAATAATTTTAATTTAGTCTTACAGAGACTCCAAGCTGATAACAAGTACACTGGAATCAATGCTAATAAGTGAAGTTTAATTAGTTTATTCTTGTCACAAAGATTCTTGAGATCCTGCAGTAAAAAGCACTTAGGGTGACACCCAAGAAAAGAAATATGGCAGAATTTACGTGTCTACGTCAAAAGTTATGCTCTTGGGAGCCTGAGAAACTCTGATCAGATGCTCCCTGACTCTGTAGGTACAGGTGCTGTTATTCATGATATTAAAACTATCTGAAATCTCTGCTTCGCTGTACATAAAACAGCATCCCAGGCAGGAGTTTCACAGCAGAGTGGCTTTGGTGATGAAGTCAGCCTGGGAAGTTTCTTCTCTGCACTTTCATTTGCTCATTCCTGACCCTAAAAAAAAAAGGCCATCCCTTCAGTTGTAAAAATACAACTGTTCATTGGGCTTCATCACAAGTAGATCTCTGAATGATCCCGACCAAAAATGCCTTCCCCTTTCTGCCCTCTTTCCTTTTTTAAAAGGTTATTTTTAATCTGGGCCACTTCAGTGAATTAGTCTTCAGCACAATCCTACAAACACTTGAAGCGTCCGGGCTGGGCGAGGAGCGGGCTGTGGCCGGGGATGGGAGCCAGTGACTGGGCTGGGCAGGGAGCCTAAATCAGCTTCACAGCTGCGGCCAGGATACCAGGACACTCCAGCCATGAGCCTGGCAGTGCCATGCAGCCTGGCACATACCATGTGCCTGAACCTGGGTAAGTCCACAAAATGAGCATACTTTTGTCTAAAGCATTCACAGGGTGGGTGAAAGACTTGGGTTCCTCCCCCCTTCCCGAACAAATAGTGTTGAAATCTACTATCCTTCCCTTCCCAAAGAAGAACACCCCAACCAGGAGTGAGAGTCATGGTCCTCTGTAGAAAGCAGTTTTGGGGCCATTCAGCCATCAGCAAGAGAGAGAATTCCAGGAGGAATCTGATGCTGCACTCGGGTGGTTAAGTTCACTCATTTACAAAGATACGGGAATTCAGACGCATCATGGGTGATACAATGTGTATGGGATGGGCCTTCTGCAAGAAAAACAGTCGCTGTACTTTACACTAGAATGTACAATATCACTTGAATCTTTCTTATACTAAAAAAAAACAGTATTACAGGATTGCAACGCTACTAAACCTTCCGAATGAGTAGTCAGAAGCATTTTTTCTTTCTTCTGTCTCTCTACTCGCCTCACCAGCATCCTTCTCCACAAATGATGCAATCTTGCTGGAGCACTGGGATATATATTTAAGGGATTCTTTCTCATATCAGGACTAAATACAAGACGGTACTGGCAGAGCAGTAAATTATCTTATTTCTCCACCCCTCTGGGTACTGCACCTTTCATGTTGTAGTCCCTTCTCCCATCCACTCGCCTCCTCAGGCTCACCCACCTGCACTGCAGTTCTGCTCTGGATCCTTGGCAAGAAAATCAAGGCGCAGAGTGGCCAGACGAAGGAACAGCCTGCCTCCAGCCTCTCCTCCTCCCCGCCGCTGGGGAACACGACTGAGAGGGGAAAAGGCACAGAACCAAGTCCTCCACACGTATTGAGGTAACTAAGGTAGTACTGGCATCCAATACTTCCACTGGCATTGGGTATCTTGCAGTATGACCATGGCATCACTACATCACCCTTAAAGTGTGTGAGGATAACCTTTTTGTTGTAATACAGGTGACTCAGGGCATTGCCGCATCTAACCATAAATGAATTAAGAGACACAACAGAAGATGCAATGGCTTCCGTTCAAAGCTACCATATGCGTGGATTTGTGTCTGAATGATTTCTATGCTTATTAACAACTGGTTAGCTAGTACAGCTATATCTCCTCTTCCTCTCACTGCACCCAGCTGCCCTGCAGGGATGTGCTTCAAAAGTCATCTTGGTTTATTGAGACCTCAAAACCTCTTCTGACACTGTTATGATTTTCTATACAGTCTTGCCAAAGGGCACAGAGTTGGAAGTCATAATTTTTATGCCAACAAAATCAACATGTTTATCCAGCTGCATATTATCCCCATTTAGCGCCAGGAACAATAACTCATCGCCTTGCTATAGAGTATGGTGAGCTGGAGCTTACTGGAAAAAAAAATCAAGACGGTGCATGGTAAAATGTTTGACGTGGTCATTAAAACCCAGAAGTCATTCTGACACTATCAATGTCATTTTCAATAAATCTCTCGAATTCTGTAATGTTACATTGATTTTTCCTGACCAGAACCAGATGGAAAGACAGGCCTTTTTTCTTTCTCCCTTTTTATTTTCTACTTGGAAGGGAAAAAATGCAAATAATCCCCAGTGGATAAACTGACAAATGGGAGAGCTATAATCTACCTCTGAGCAGCACAATGAATTGGCATCTGAATGCTTTCGCCTTGCCATACATCTGGAGTTTAACTTTGGGGAAACTCTATCACGAGCTAATTGACTTGATTGTGTCTTAATTAAATGAAAGGAAAAAGCTGAAGTTCAGATGTAGGCGGCTGAATGGTAGTTTCCATATGGAACTGCCAATATTGCAAAATGTTAATTGGACCTCCTGCTGGCGATGAGCTAAACAGGCTGGGCAGCGGCTACTTCAGAGGGATGCTGGCTGCTGCCTCGAAACAGCCGGAGGGGATCTTCCTGAGATAACCACGGCAGGAATGGATACGACTGCCTGAATGCCTCCGGGTTTCTACATGGACACAACACCTTTCAGGCTGTCGGGAGTCACGCATGGACCAGCAGTGCCGAAGTCCAGAAAGGGCTTCAGGGGGCTGAACCCTCTAACTCCCAACTTGCCACAAGCAAAATGTGACCTTGCGGCATAAAGTCAAACACTGCAAGGGGTGGAAAATTCAGCTTTGTAACGTCTGGAGACAAAAGGCCATACTCTGTGATCAGTCCCTGCCTCAGCTCTGCAAAAAGCAGAGGTGCTGCCACCCAGGGAAGGAGGGGAGCCTGTGCTCCCCCTGACAGCAGCCGCACAGATGCCCAGGGCTCTGCATTTCAGAGAAAAAAGCCACACGGCTCGGAGGGACGCCCAGACACACCGTCCTCTTCTAGAGAGCGCAGAAGAGGAACATGAGCAAAGTCCCAAGCAACGGTGCTGCCTTCCACATGCATTTATTCTCGCTCTCTCTCTCTCACCTGTACACCTGGGATAACTTGCCTGGAAGATCTCGTTTAGCCATCTGTCTCTTAGGTAGGAAGCCCTCGCCCTGAAAGACACTGGTCCCCAGCAAGCAAGGAGGGGACTTTACCTTGGCTTCCTACTACCTTACACAAGAAACAGTTAATAAAACAGTGTAACTCTAGGTCTTGAGACGTGTTTGGTGCTTCACTGGGTGTTTGGTCCTTCACTGGCGTAAAACACAAAGGACCTCTTCGCTTTAGAGTTACCTTAAGTGTTGTTTTTTCTCTTTTTTTTTTTTCTGGACACAATAATCACATCAACTTAAGTGCTGTTGGTTGTCTTGTCAAGTTACAGGCTATCACATTGGTAACCGCAAGTTGTCTCTCGCTAATGCAACCCAAGTGCAGATAATGACTTGTAACATGCAGCTTCAGAGTTACTTCACAGTATAGTTTTCACTCCTATTGGGTTAATTCTACAGGATTTCCAAAGTTATGGTTGTAGAGCACTCTGTAGAGACACTGGAAATACCACAGGCAATACAGGGCTACCCAGCATGGCTAAATTACATCTCTCATGCAAGAACCTGTGCAGAGCTCGTCTGTTACATCTGTGCTAGCATGTGAGCTGGGGGGGTTCTACAGTGCATCAAGCACTGCAGTTATACCCCCACCACCACGCCACCTCTCTTCTCACTTGTTCCTTGTGTCAAAACACGCTAGGGATTTGCTTAAGGTCTGAATAAAAATAAGGACCTGACCTTATGCTTGCAATATGCCCACAAGCATGTGTTTGCAAATTAATGATTTACATTTTGGCAGCATGCAGTCCTTCTTAGAACACCTGCGCTACTTCCTCCTCTTCAACCCAATGTTTAAATTCCATCCTTTTGGCTTCCTAAGAAAGGACTAAGCGAATGCTCAGCAATCCTGTTACACAGGTTTGAAAGTGATCTGGCCAAAAATCTTGCTACCTCCTCTCTGATCTGAACACAGCTGGCTCTGACCAGAAGGATCACAGGTTTAATGCAGGCTGCTTATTCCTTTTTTCTCAACCCCAATACTTGAGTGAAAAGCAGCAAATGGAAAATTTCCAGACAGTTACATTTTCCAGATATATGAAGCATCAGGTCAAAGGTCAAATTCTGGATCCAAGCAACTTCTCTACAAAAAGAGGGGGGAAAAAAACCCCAGGCACAGTAACAGGGATGTGGGAGGACAGAAAAAACAACAACTAAAAGCAGCGTACATATAAGAGCAACCAAACTACTTTGGACAGCTGAGGACTGAAAATTAATGCTTCTTGTGTCAGAATACTAAGGAATAAATCTCCTTGGAGTACTATGGTATAGATTTCTATTTATAGTTTGAAAATCTTTTTGGATAATTTTGTAACTCCACCTAAAAGTAAGCTGCACATACTCATCTTCTTAAATTCTGTAATATGTTTACAACAACTCATCTGAAGACCAGAACTGCAGAACTGGAAATATTTCCTTACTGACTTCTCTTGGTAGAGCCTTAATACGGGGGAGAAAAATAACTATAGTAAGTTCACAACAAATATTTTTAGCTACAGGCAAGTGGCAGAACTTCCCAGCAGATAGTGGCTAGAAGTGTGAAAATAAACCAAAGTGAGTATGTGGCCCCTCTCCTGTGTGGTAATAAACAGGAATTAAAAGGAAACATTTTTGTGGTAATTAACAGGTATGTAATACTAATGCTGAAATAAAACCAGGCCAAGCGTGTCAGAGGGAAGCCTTTGGCCCCATTCCCACTTCTCCAGCTAGTGGCCAAGTTACTCTCCATTAGCCCCAAGGGACCCAGGAGCCCCTGGATGCCCTGTCCGAGCAGCAGCGACGGCCGCTGAGGAAGGGGAAGGTGGGGGAAGGTTCCTGGTGCTGGTTCCTCCTGAGAAGAGAGCCGAGGCAATAGGTATGTCATGTCGCTGCCCCACTGGAACATCCCATCCCCGGCATTCCCAGGAACTTGACAAGATGAGAAACACAGTCCAGAGGAACCTGGGGAAAGGGAAACCGAAAGATCCAAGGCCAATGCAAACCTCGTCGTCTGGTGCAAACTCTGCTGAGCAGACCCCATAACGTCAGGCTGCTAACTCCCAGCCAGGTCTAGATACTTACAGCTCCTCTCAGGAGTCCGTTTGCTATCAGAGAGTGAACCAGCCCACTCTCAGATGGCCCTTGCTACTTGCTATCCAACCTAAGTCAAAAACCTAGCAAAATGGTCAAAGCGCAGCCAAAGTTATTCTGGGCTGTTTCTAGCTCCTCTCCTCCCCATACCTAAGCAAACACAAGCTTGGGGCTGCTTCAGATCTCAGCTGGCTGGTTCCTCTGGAGGCGTACATCATCCCAAGGCAGGCTTTTACTCCCCTAACAACTCGCCTACACTGCATCACCGGCTAAAGGACCCAGCTGCTGATCCCTCTCCGATGTCTTTTGGCTGTTTCCTCGGTGCACCTGGAAAGACAGAGGTGTTTCCCCGCAAGCTCGCTGGATGTGTCTTCAGAAGCCACCACCTTTGTCAGCAGAGGCAGCACGCAGGTACGGCTTGATAGAGATGTTGCCCACACAAGCAGGTTCCTGGTCATCTCAGCCAGTGTTTTCACATCACCAGGACAGAAACATCAGCTGAACCACCAACCATGCTGGTGACCATTTGTGAGGCTGCACTTTATCGCTGCACTGAGCCAGAAGAAAAATAACCTTTTCCCTAGGCTTTTAAAGTCATGTCGGTTCCTATTACTGACACAGGAGGGTCAGGCAAATAGTTTTGCTGCCCAGGCTGAGCTGGGTGGTGTGCCGTGGAGCTGGGGCAGGAACAGGGCAGGAGGGGGTGGGGGAGAATTTTGGGAAGAGATGGAAGACTTCTGCCATAAGGTTTGCACCTGAGCTCACTGCCAGCGGGTGCGAGAGCTGCTCCTCACAGCAGCACGCCCCAACCCCTTCACCACATCCAACGTTCGAGCAATGACGGCCCGAAGTGCTAACACCGTTACCTGTTTTCCTCTTCTGCATAAAGGGACCTGGGGAAGGAGGTACACATCTCTCCTCTCCATCCCACCCCACCCCATCCCATCCCAACTCATTCCAGACCACCCAGCACCCTTGCTAAATACAATTCTCTATAAATATTACACGTGTGCTTTTCCCTTTATTATTACTACTATCTTTAACCAAATCTTTCACAATTAACATGTTTACACACCTGAGAACAGGTTTGGTTTTGTGGGCTCCCATCCCCACACTTCCTCGTGCTTAAGTTCTTTAGCAAGGAGCTCTTGATCTACAACACAACATTTACGTACAAAAAAACCTTAGGAGCAATTTGATCAGTCATGTAATTAAATCCCCCTGTACCGGACAGCCCGGAGCTTGCTCTGCTGCCTTTTTAAAGTGACATTTTCTTTTACACTGGCACCATTTCAACGCCTTTTTTTCTAGTACAGGAAACAGCATATTGCACTTGTCCAAATGTGTGTAAGTCAGACTTGAAGCAAATAGTTTCTTTTTGTGACCCCGTTGGCCTCAGAACCCCACTGGGGAGGTCAAGGACACTTTTAAATCCAAATTCTCAGTGCATTGCATCTCAGCAAATTTCTCAGTGTTGCTGTCATTGCAAATGTTTGTACAGCTATTAGCTTTGCAGCCTTTGTAGAGAAAACTGTGTTTATTTTTCAAGTTCAGCTTTTTAGCTGCCTTTAAAGTGTTTGTCTTTGTTGCTAGATACCAGCTTGGATAAACAATAATAATAAAACTCCAACATGCTCAGAAGAAACTATTAATGATTAAACACAGTTCCCCTCACTCAAAATGCCAATTTGTCAACTCTAAAACCACAACCTGTAAAAACTGTCCATATCACTCTGTACCTATACTATCACAATTCTGAATACAGCCTAAGTCATCTTCTTTGCTATGAGGAAATGGGAGTTGCCAAGTTGCAGCTGACTTTTATTCCGCATCATGTTTCATTACTCTCTCCATCCCCGGTTGCACAGCAAACAGCTGTTTTATTCCCTGTATCTTGTTCTTTATTAGGGCCCGGGTGGGGAAAATCAGGCACAAGCTGACATATCTGTCGGCCCAGCCGCTCTTCCTTTGCCAATTTAAACTCAGACCCTCAGGTCCATGTGCGATTTGTGATGGAGTTCAGTTATACTTTAAAAACCAGAGTGTTCCCTTTCCTATGCAATCAAGAAAAAGTAATTCCATCAAGCAAGCTGGTAGCACCGTAAATCACTACAGCAAAACCCAGAAGAATTATAGTACTATCTTTATATAGATTTGAAGGCTGTACTCAAATGAATTTTGGACTTCAATTTTTCCATGGAATCAGTGTTTACGGAAGCGAGGCACAGATAACCAAAAGGCTCTGGTTGGAAAAAATTGCAAATGGAAAGCTGTTCTCCTTCGGCACAGCGCACCAGGATGCCGTGGCGGGAGAATGCCCTGTTTGCAGCGTGCCCTGGGGGTGCAGATGCTCAGGGAGGTGGGGTTGGAAACCAGGATCCCACTTCCCTGTGGGAGAGCCAGCAGCGCTCTCCTTTTAGGGCCAGGCACCAGTCCAGGATTAACCAAAGCGTCAAGTCCTCCTGGGAGGGAAAAGGGTTAAAGAAAAGGCCTTGGTGAGGCCTCGGATGGGGAGACGTGTTTTTGTCAAAGAAGGCACTGGGAATACGCTCAGCTCTTCCAGCAGATTCTTCCCTTAGGGGAAAACAACTACTCTGTAAGAGCATCATCAACACGGCAGATACATAATTGATACCTTCATTTCCCCATTTGCTGGTCTCGTGCTGTATTTGAGGTCCCCACTTCTCTGCTCTCTGTTAATAATGAATGACTGTATTATCGTGGTGCTTAAGAGGGCTGCTCATAGATCAGGACCTCTTTGTGACAAGAGCTGTACAAACAAAATCCATAAAGACCATTCTTGCTCCAGCTCGAAGTATAAAACAAAAAAGAACAGCTTGAACAACAGATTTATGATTTTTCATTGCCACCTGCTCAGCTGCTGCATTTTTAAAAGTTTTTAGCTATCGAAAAGTCCTATGATTTTGTTTGCAGCATGTCCTTTTCTAACACCTCTCTCATTCAGACATCGGCATTGAGCAATCATAAAATATATATTTGTCATCTGTTGGCTAAAACAAAATGCCAACTTGAACTTCTACGTGCCAGCTTAAACTGAATTGTTTTAGCCGGAGCTGGATGAGCATCCCTCGAGCCGGAAAGCAACTACCCACAGAAGAAATACCTGACCCCATCCTCTCCCCGACAATCCATTTTAGTACTATACTATCACAGACTAACAGTATTCATTTGGTACTTGGCTTCAGCACGCAACATAATAAGAGTTTCAAATGGTGCCGGTGGTGATGCCTGTTTTCATGGCGGGGCGGGGGGGGAGGATCTGAGCCCACCCAGCTACGAGAGCCCACACCGCTCCAGTGCCGCCCTGGGAACACCTTTCCTCTCTTTTTCCTACTGAGCCAGGCACAGGTAGGAGTTAGCAATCATTGCAGCCCAGTGAGAAATTTTAAGCCTTCCGGTTACCATTAAGATGTATTCAAGCTTGTCCTGAATCAGATAATATATTGATTTATTTACTTTGTACAAAACCCAACGCAGACGTCAAGAATCATTTAGCCTACTTTAGCCAGACTAATACCGACAAAGGTCACTCCCACTGCATGGAATGACACACTTCACTGTATTTTGTATTTTCTTAAAAGACTCTCTTTAAACCCTTAACAAAAACCAGTTTTCATTAATTTTTTTTTATTATTCCTTATGACTGCAGAGGTCAACCAGGCTATACGACCCTTGAGTAATTACAAGCCAGAAAAGAAATGAAAGCAGCAAAATGGTTTACTTTAAAAATTGAATGAAATTGAAGCACTTCTCCTAATTATTAGGATTTCATTAATTTTATGATTACTTAAAATCTGTGGTGTCTTTGTGAGTGCCATGACCGTGCCGATACAGATGAACTGAACACAAAAGCTGTGATTAGCCGTGTGCTTACAAGTGACATAGCAAGAAACTGATTTTTAAAAAAAGGTAATGGTAAAAGTCCAAATAAGACTGGCAAGCTCTGCACCTATTGCTAGCAACTCCAAGCAGCACTGGAAATTCAAAATCCTCCCAAGTAAAGTATGTACAACATCAGGGTTCACCAAATTCATCTTTGGCTTTATTTAAGCTCTGTAAAGTTTTCTTTTTTAAACTACTACCAAATATTTTCCTAGAGAGGGAACATTTTGTGACGGAGCACTCGCCTGTTTCCAGCGGTCCCTGGGAAAGCAAGACATCCCTTAGGAAAGCCCACAGGAATACTTCAGAAATTCCTGCTGGCAGTTTTTGCCTGTCCCCACTGTTTCTCGTGTTCTCACCCTGGGCTTTCTGCAATTCACGCAGCAGCTGATGCACCCAACAAGGGAGAGAAAGGGCTATTTATCCCCTCATTTAATAATGAGTTGATATGCCGATCAAGTCTCCCACAAAGAAATGAGCAAACACTGAGTTTCTACTAGTGGACTTTCCATGGGGGTCTTTCTCCAATGGTTTGCCCAGAGGTGGGCAGCCTGTCCCAGCTGCCAGGGCTCACTTGGGTCCCTGCTCAGCGACCCCCAAAATGGCATCGCTGCGGGTATCCGAGGGGGGAAAGGAACGCAGAGAGCCCACGGATGATGGATGCTCTCGCCCCCGTGCCGGCGGGCTGGCAACCAGGGGTGGAACCTAGTCCTCCTGCACTTCTGCAAGGCACAACGCCTTTGCAGCCATCCCCCAGCGCCGCTCCAACTGCCTTGTTTGAAGCCCGTTCAGCTCCAACCTGGACCGAAGGAGCAGGGGGCCCTCCTGCAGCCTCTGGCAATTTACCTCCCTCAGAAAATACCTCCTGGAAAATTCAATTTGCTGTGCTGAACAAAGCTGTCGCGTAACTCCATCTCCAGCAAAACACGGTCTGTATAAGAGCAGGTTTTGAAATAGAAAGAGGTTAATAATTATTCTTTAAAAGAGTGCCTTCAAGTAGCTTACAAACAAATGATGGCAACCTTCCTGAGCTTAGGGGAGTCGTTGTGACATTTTAGAAATGAAAAGAGGTGATAAGGGGTTCAGTCACTTTTCTTGCCTTCAGAAAGGTTTATAATTTTCCCTAAACCTCTCTCCCATTCTTGCAAACATTCAAGTACTCGGCACACACATTCAACATTCATCATTCAACATATATCATACATCAGTCCAGTACCTAAAGGGGGCCTACAGGAAAGATGGTAAGAGACTCTTTAGCAGGGAGTGTTATGATAGGACGAGGGGTAGCGGCCTCAAACTGAAAGAGGGGAGGTTTAGATTGGATATCAGGAAGAAATTCTTTACTGTGAGGGTGGTGAGGCACTGGAACAGGCTGCCCAAGGAAGTTGCCAATGCCCCATCCCTGGAAGTGTTCAAGGCCAGGCTGGATGGGGCTTTGAGCAGCCTGGTCTGGTGGGAGGTGTCCCTGCCCATGGCAGGGGGGTTGGAACCACATGATCTTTAAGGTCCCTTCCAACCCAAACCATTCTATGATTCTGTTTTCAGACCCTGCGCTCACTTTTCACCCTAGCTGGATGCTGAGCTCTGGAAGGAAGCAGCAATTTTCACCCTGGGGGTGGACCCAAAATGGGACCAGTGTATCCCACCGTGCAGCTCCTGCCCCACGCAGATGTTGCTGCACGTGGTGGCTGCTGACCCCATGGCTGCCAGATGTAGCGGGGCTGTCTTCTCCCTTAGACGCAGGAGGTACAGAAGGACATCGCTGGCTTGTCATATTGAAGCTTTCACACGCAGTGCTCACACAAGGTAAGGTATTTCAGGGAAAAACCTCAAAACATGATGAAAACATACAGAAGCCACATAACTAAAATTGAAGACTTCCCTATTATTCTTTCGTAGGAGATTTTCTGTATTTCAATATAGACATATAACACAAGGAACGTAGGTAAGCAAAACAGCAGCACTCAAGTTAAAAAAAAGGCTAGAAAAGCATCATTAACCTTTGCTGGGTATTTTCTTGTTCGAGAAGGATTAAAATTAAATTAAAACCCATTGTTAACCGGCTCTTTTTTTTCTAAACTCCTGTATAATATCAGGAATAATGTACTAAACTTGAACAGCGTTAAGTATGCATGATGGAACTAACTCAAAGGTTTTTTGGCACACCTTATGACATTTCATGCTTTTATGAATAGCCCTCACTGGGAACTAGTTCTCTAAGAATTTTCACTTAAACCAAAACTCTTCAGTTATCACGTTTGTGAACACGCATATGGCCCATATCAACAGGGCTGCATGTCGCCTCGGCATTTTGAAGGCTGCCCTATAAGGTTTGGACAGGCGTCAGCAGGAAGATGAGCAGCCCGGCCAAACACCCAGACGGAGTGGCTTGGAGACACTGGAGCAGCCTATTGAAGGGTAGGGTCCATGGACTGTTCTGGGGTACCAGGGAAAATGGGATCCTATTTCAGGCAACACCACAAGCTCTGAAGAGAATGAAAAACCTTCAGATGTCACCCCAAAACTCCCAATCCAAACAGCCTCCTTCCCTCTGAGCTCCGTCACCAACACTGCCTTCCCGCACCAGTCAGCCCCTACGCTAACTTTAAATGTCTGTCTTTTAACCCACTTGGGAATCAAAGGTTTGAGTGGACTGTTAATTATCTTTCCTCCCAATGTAGAATTCTAATGTATAATTGCATTGTCTCAAACCCCCGTATGTTAAAAAAAAAAAAAAAAGCCAAAAATGGTAAGTGCAAAGACTGAATTGAAGACATACACAGAGTAAGACAAAATAAATCTCTCTAGATTTGCAAGTTTTCCCCACATTGACATCTGGGCATGCAAGTAAGCCCTTAAACCAGAAAGAATGGGCTCCGTGCTGGTATTTTTTTTTATGAGATTGAACTGCCTGGTTTTTATTTGTTTTTTAAGAAATGGCTAATTCAATTAGCAGCACTGCGTCTGTTCTTCCTCCACTCTCCCCTCACTCTTATGTGGAATTTACTGCATAAAGAGTAAGAAAATTAAACTGAAAGAAAGGAACCTCTGGGCCCACATATACGGAGGGCATATCAATTCTTAGGGGGTTAAAAAAAACCTGATCTGTGCCACCAGACATCCCTGTGCTGAGGAAAAGACACTGGCGCTCAGTTTTGCCCTGCTGGTATATATCGCCTGAAAGAAGCTTCAGGGGCAAAAACAGGTTGCCAGATATGCTAAACAGTGGCATTCCCAGCCAGGGACCGCCAGGGTGTAAGGATGTTATCTGCTATACCACAGGCAGGCAGGGCCTGAGGAGGCTGCTCCCCTCAAAAAGCTAAAGGAAGAGTTAGCCACAGCCACAGGGTTAACTTGCCAGCTGTCTTCAGCTGCATTCCTCCACCACAGTGAACTCACTTTACAAAGGACTGCAATATTTTTTATTTTGTTTTTTGGGTTCATTTCATCTTCTGGGGATGTTTCTTGCAATGTTTTTCTTGTGTGGTTGAGGAAACCCCAAATGCACTGTAGGCTGAGCAAGAGAGAGAGATGTTTTCTCTACAAACTGATCCCTTAAGGACGTCTGGTTGAAAGGTACAAACACAAAAATCCACGGCCTGACTTGGTTCATTCGTACTTAGTTCCTTGGTCTATGGCTTTCAGGTCTGGCATGCTCCATCTATAGCAAGATGAAGGGATAACAATATTTCACTATCACACAAGACAAGAACCCTTCCAGATCATGCCAGGGTTGATAACCTGTTGCCTTTATTCTTACACGCTAACAGATTTTGCTGAATTTGCACTCAAGCAGTTGGGAGAGGCTTGCACGTTAGCAGGGCTCAGCTGAGGCAGGGGTAACTTCTAAGGGAAGGGAAGCATCGGTGGGTGCATCTTCAGCCACCACAGCCCTTTCCAAACTAATAATCGGTCTATGCGCTACAGCATGCAGTGCTACCCACCAAATTTTGTGTCCAGCTTCTCCTGCTAACTAGAGAAACCTGCAAAGTCCCAAACCTTTGCTTAATGGTTTAAAATGTATTGAAAATAATGCTTAGCTTTTGGATGCTTTCTAATGGCCTAACTCTGTGTTCTCAAAGTTTTTTTTCATCGTTCATGGATGACAGAATAAGGTATATTCTTTTTTCCTCCTCTTCTCCTTTCAAAAAGACATGGTGCAAGAGATCCAATACTGACATTAAATACTTTTCTCTTCAACACGTTTTTTAATTTTGCATTTCAAACTAAGCTACAGAGTTTCCAGGTGTGTTAAATGTTTCAGAAGCAATCTGTTTGTCTTGCTGGGTCTGGCTGACATACGCCCTTCTCCTCTTCTTCCCCCCACTTGCCTCCAGCAGTGATGGGAAAATCAAATCAGCAGGAGGAGCCGTGCCAGAAGGGAGTTAAGAGAGAAGCGTTGCTGTAAGCGTCCAAGATACTTGTTTTTTCAGTTTCAGGTCTCTGTGAATTCCCCCAAACTTTTCCAACAAAAACTTTCTTCCTCTCTTCAGAGTTGCATTCACTTTATAACACGGCACAGTTACGTGATGTTGTTGTCCAACAAAAGGCTTTAAAAGCCAAGAGTCATGGTCATGTCGTTTCTGCAATGCTTTGTAGTTAACATCTCCCGCCTTCTCCTGCTGGCTCATGTTCTGCTACTCTCTACAACTTTCTCCTCCAACTAAAGTATAGACCATTTTTCATTTCTGCTTGGTGCTTGTCCAGCACTTGACAACTTGGCTTTATCCACAGTCTTAGATGTCCATTTTATTGTTCACTGCCTTGCACAGACACAGTCTCTTTCATGTCTCACCATCAGGCCTTACCTATTTCCTCTATACGTCAAAAGCAGCAATATCCAAGTAAGAAATAACAATAGCACCTTCTTCACAAGAAATCGAATCTGGTGTCTTCTTATAAGAGTCAGACCAGCTTTCTAAAACTTCTCATTTCAAAAATTTACGCACAGGAACTACTCTGCAATTAGTGCAATTGTTTTAAATCACATACAGATTTTTAATACTAGTATTTTCCTTCTTTTTATCAATCACTTGAACAATTCATCAGAAGAGGAGAACCACGCATGGTTGTATAATATGTAGAACAAGAAAACCACTACACCCTTCCCTGTATCAACATGAAAGAGGCCAGATTAGCAGTGCGCTGCGCACTGCTTCACATTTTCAGAACAAGAATATACTTAGCATCTGCGCCAAAACCAACACTTCCTTCCCTTCAGAAATGCAATAAATCTATAAAACTCCAAGAAACAAACCAGTAATCTTCAGACACATTGAATGAATTTACAGGAAAGGAAATGCACAGCCAGTTTTGAATTATTACCATTGAGATAAATTATAACACATTATATATGTATTATTTAAACATGCCCAATTTCTTGGCAATGAACTGTTTGGTTTTTTTTTTCTCCTTGTAAAGACAGCTAGTATCTAAAAATCATTTCCTACCAGCTTACAACAACTTTGAGTGGTTACATGAGTCAAACTACTTGATTGTATCCCCTCGAATCTGTTTCATAAGCACACAATGAAAGTGTCATTTCTTTGTTGACTCATCCAGGATCTGGGGGAGAAGAGAGGAAAAAAAAGCCCACAGGAGATTAGTTTTCGGCCTGGGTGACTTTATATTGCTTGTTATGACATAAATGCTTCAGGTAAATTGATCTCTGGGGGTTATATGCGAGGAAAGCAACTGGAAGAAAAGTCCCTCACTATTCACGGCCACACCACGTTTTTAACTCAGGGTGCTGCTGCCTTGGTGAACTTCACTGGTTTGGTGCCTGAGCATTAGAAATCTCCATGCATCCCTTAGACAGTAGAGATGGGAGATCTACAAGCCACGCTGAGGCTTACCAGGACCTCATGGGCAAACGCTGGCTAGGAGTAAGCATCTCGGCCATCTCGCTCCCTACAGTATCGGCAAAAACTGACTTGGGGCACAGACGGACGTAACTTAGGGCTACAGCATCATGACGTTTCCATGAACTGCTATGCCTTTTTGGCATCCATACAACTTATATCAGTATCTGGGATACATCAACAGAGGCCACAGTTTGCTGAGGATGCAGACACGGACACTGGCTCATGGCACTGGCTTCACAGCTCCCAGTTTGAGAAGGAAGACCACTGGTGCATTCGACTGCAGCGGGCGGAGCTGGAGAGCAGAGCCCGGCTCCCATTGCTGTGATTTGTTTCCTCGACACGCCATCCTCTCCAGCAATAAGCTGCCCTCCCGTGAATTTTCCTGGGTGTTCAGACCAAATTTCACTCATGACAAGTGCTATTTTACTTAGTTCGGCTGGCTACCAAACAGAAGTTGGGATTTGAACCTCCTTCTGTTGCCTGCTCTTGCTCTGCAGCCACGCAGGCAGAAGGCAAGGAGAAGAGCCCTGTTGTCTTCAGCAGAAAAGGTCAAGCAAAATGACAATAATTTTAGTGTGCATCAACAAAGCTTTGGGCTGCAAACCCCAGAAATACAACCAAGGGTGACAAATCCCCAGTCAAGAGTTAATTTTCTGAGCTGAAGCTTCAAGCATTAAAGAAAAATTCTTAAGCGTGGAAAGGAGCCCCTGCGCACCTCTAAGTCTTGTCCGTTATGGCCTAAGCTGGAAATGTAAATTATATGATCGCAGTGAAAACATCAAGTTTCACGGTCTATCACAGTTATTCTAATTGTGCAAATTACCTATGTAGCTTAAATCAATAAACATTAGAGACTATCTGTATTTTTCATTAATTATTTCTAGACTATAAACTCTGTGATTTGTTTCTACAGAGCAGTAATAGGCCAGGCTTAAAAGCCCAACCAGCATTTAAGGTCTCTGCACCTTTCTTGGACTTTTCCTGGGCAACACATTAAAACATTCAGATCCAGAAAATACAAAAAAGATTAAATAACACTGAAACAAAGATCGCCCATCTACATTATGGGGATTTGCTGACGGTTTGGGCAGTTGGTCAGAGTGAAGACACCCCGCAACACTAATAAAAAAAAGGACTTTCTTGGGGTGAGGGATGCAGGCTGATCTTTGGGAACAGAAACCACGACACTCACACAGTTTCAAACGTTAGGACAGCTGTATCACAGCCCAATTCTGCTTGACAAAACATCACTCTAATTCATATGAAACCAAAGCAGGAATCAGAGAAGAAAAAGGCAACACATCCCCTGTTGTTTACATCTTTTCATATAAAACTTCATTTTCACAAAGCTATCATTGACACAGAACTCTGTATTAATACTCTGATCTGCCAAGTGTTATCACAATTTTATAGTATTATACCGAAGAGTATTATCCAACGTACAGTTAGTCAACCCTTTATCAACACGAAACAGACAGCAAGTCATTATCTTCGCTTTTTTTTTTTCATTTTATGTGCATGCAACCTGACAGCATGCCCTAGACTTCCATACAATGGCAGAGCGACCTAGGTCCTCGTTTCTCCCTAGCTTTTTTCCCCACTAACACTGATCACCACAGCTGTTCAAAGCAGTGAGAGAACACCAAGGTAAATACGATCTTCACTTTTGACAGAGACTTTATTTCCAAGTGCCCGAAACCCAAGTCAGGGACAGAAGAAATTAATTCCTATGCAGCGACCTTGTACAAAGCCTGCAAGTAACTCATGTCTTAAATCAAATTTCCTAATAATGAGCCTCCACATGACGGAGAGAGGTAATTGCATTGTCTGTACAGACTGTTAGTCCAAAACACTCTGTGGACTGCAAACAGGCAAGGTTAAATCGATTCACATATCGTAACATCCTGAACAAAACTGG
>VYZM01005136.1:88120-148749 GCA_013398915.1 Dromas ardeola
AGTCTTTAATAAATTAAAAAAAAAAAGGGGGGGGGGAGAAAACCATCCTTAATTACGCAGAGATTGGGAAAGACGGTGCTTCATTGGCGAGCCTTCTCACACCGCTATGGTCCCAAGCCCCCGCCTAACCCCTGCCCTTCTCCAAAGTCCAAAAGGTCACTCCAGACAGAACATTATTCCACCCCTTCTCTACAGGTCCAGGGGAAAAAACGCGCGGCAGCTGCAGGGAGCGATCCCATTCACCTGCTCCGAGGCACTTCTCTGCTTGGAGTGGTTTCCAGGGCTTTGCCACCGTCACGAGTGGAGGGGGAACACCTGGGCAAGGCAGCTGGTGGGGTCACAACGAGCCCTCGTTTCGCTGTGACAAAGGTCTGAAGAAGCCCCCAACCCTTGGCTCTCTCAGGGGTGCATAATCAAAGACAGGAACCACTTTTAATTTTGAAAGAAAGAAGATAGTCTAGGACGGCAGCATCCAGACAGTGCTCTGCCGTCACAAGTGACAAGAAGGGACATAATCAGTTGGACACATTAACGGTGAAGATGGGCAGAAATAGAGATCGTGAATAGCACAAAGGCAAAACGCACAAAGGTTTATTTTTTTTTCTTAATGCATAACCACAATCTAAGCAGTGATATAAGGCTAATGCTAGAGCAAACAGGTAACTGTTGCCAGTGATGCAAAAAAAAAAAAAAAAAGCTCAAGTGCGTAATAGCTATTACTACACAGTATCTGGTAACAAGTAGGGAGATGCATATGTATCGCAGGATACCACTCAAGACTCATCTAAAGAACATAGTAAAGAACATCTATTATCAAGACACGTGGTGAAATTACTATGTTTTTGACCGGCCTGGAAGTCCTGGAGGGGTTGGCTGAAGAGATTTCTGACTTGCTGATCTTAGTATGTGTTGGCACAAGGTGACGTTTCAGGAGATGGAAAATTGTGTTAGTGTGGGGCCCGTACTCAGGAAGCAAATTGAGTACCACAAATAGCTGCAGCACGACATCACTCATAGGCAGAAGAGATGTGGTCGTCAGCTAACACATGGTAAATAGAGAAGAATACAACTAATGCTAAACTTCATGTTTTTTATAGAAAATAAGTCTTGGTAAACAGGTCTTTTATTTCCTCGTTTTATACGATTACACATTAAATTGCCAGACGTATGGGCTTGAGCGGAATACACTTCCACTAGGTACTTGATTTAGTAAGAGAAAAAAGTGAGGACAGCAGAAAATTAATAAAGCACAAACAGATGAAGAACTAAATGAAAAGCAGATCATTTGTCCGAGTAGCACTAACATTTAATGAGGGTGTTTCTGTTGGGGAGCTGCAGGGAGGCTCTTCTGTGTTTTCATCAGCAATCTAGCGAAGTATTATTTCAAACAGCTTTAAAAGACTAAACAAATCACCACGGGCAGCAATTTTAGATGGAGTAAATATTACCAGAGTGATAATGAGGACAAGGCAGTCATAGAGTTATCTGGATTGTTTAATAAACTCAGCTCTTTCAAACAAGTTAGTTTTAATAGGGTCAAAAGAAGAAAAAAAGTCAGACTTGCAGGACGGAGCAACACAGCCTGCAGGGCCAACAAAGTTATCTTAGAAAGCTGTCCATGAAGCTGCTCCATGCTTGGAAAAATGCAATGTGAGCTCCTAGTGAGCTAGTGCTGGAACAAAAGGGAGCTGATACTCACATACAGATGTGCAAACGGGAAAGGGGTAGGCAGAAATCCCATCACATTGTTGCCCTTTTTATGAGGCAAACAGTGCTGTCCCATGTCCAGTGTTGTCTGCCCCTTAAAAAAAAGACACTGGGCGATGGGAGACAGCTCAAGAGAGATCCACAACATGAGATGGCAAGTGCAGAAAGTGCTCTCCAACAAAAAGCTTGAAGACCGGTGCCGATGTGCTCAGGAAAGACTGATGTGTTGCATTTTAACCTAAAAGCGCCTTTGTATCGCAGCACTCCTGGATGCTCAAACACTGAGGGCAAGGCTCTTTGCCTGGCACCTCCAAATCCAGGCCCCGTACAATGCCCGGAGTTGAAGACGAGGGAGTGGGGCTAATACAGAGGGACCAGGCTGAATCACACAGTGGGAGCTAAGGGGAAGGTAGATGGTCTCACGGTCCCTTCTTTAACCCGAGGAAAGGCTTTCAGAGGGGCAGTTTGTTGAACTACTGACTCCTGTCACTTATTTCCCAGGAGTTTTTTTTTTTGCCTCGATTCCCCACATCTATTTTTCTTACCTTGGAAAATGATTTTTAAAGGGTTTGTTTTGAGAAACTCGAGTTACTTCTTTGGAGTCACTCGTAAACAGGAACATAAAAGTGTTCCTGTCTGCCTCTGGTAAATCTCATTAATTCTATCAAAGGAATTTGTGTTCCCCTGCTACATAAAAGCCCAGTTTACGATGCAAAAGTATATATCACCTGTCTGCTGTGATTCCTGTGAAGTAATAAACTCCTCAAGGTCGACTTGTAGGCTGATAAAATGGGTATAGTTATCACATCCTCCAGTGTAGTTGTATTAGGTGCCAATTTTTTTTGGTTTGGTTGTTGTGCTTGTTTGGGTTTTTTTCTTCATAAATTAACTGATTGTGGTGACTTTCTTTTATATGTTTTCTCTGCAGCGACCTCATTTTTAAGGGTCCTGTCTTCATACCTCAGTGATGCTTAGTGGTTTGTTGCAGAACTAATCGGATACGGTTACTACTTCAGAAAGTAGGGGATGGCAGTTCTAGTCGGGAAGATAAATGTTAATTTATCGCACTAACAGATTACAGGCATCACGTTGTATAGAACATGACAGGCAAAAACAAATTCTCTTGATCCTGAACAGGGAATACTAGTTGAAGACATAAAATAGTACTGGTCCATGCAACAGTTATGCCTCTTTCTGTTTTATTTCCTGCCTAAAGAAGCAAAGGGGCAATGTATGCACTTCAGACTACTCACAGTCATTAATGATCAAATTAGAAAAAAAAACAAAACAAAACACCACACTTCTCTCCTTAGGTGCTGCTTTTTAAGCCATTTGATTTAAGAATTCAGCTTATGACTCGCTGATGGGAGGGAATAAACCCTGAATCCTCAACACTTTCAAAAAGACACCTACCAGTGTGACCTATGAGAGAAACTGGACTGTTGAAAGCAAAGATATATTACATTTCTCCTACGTAGAGCTATATTTATGTAATTGCCTCCACACAGAAGGGATTCTAGCATCCTACTGACATTCCCATATGAGTATCCACACCAAATACATACATTTAGTATTCAGTTGTCTGTAGACTTTTATTCTGCAGTATGATAGAGATATTTTAATCTGTGCAGTAAATTTCTTGCCATGTTGGTAGCTGGTGTTTAGGACACTTAAAAGTTTAAGGATACGACAATGTTTGATAACAACTGATTCTAGCAGACATTTCAGATGGCAATTATGTAGATAAAATACATTTTTATTGGGTATATATATTTTTTTTAGGATTTAGATGACTTTATCTATGATGCGTTTGGATGTATATTCCACTTTGCCTTTAAACAACCAATATGATGAGAAAAATGGACTGCCCAGCAATTTGTAGTTATTATTATAGTTTTCTGGGGTTTCTGGAAATCCACAGTTGCACGCAAAGCAAAAACGGCCTGGGATGATAAAAGTGAGAATTTCAGGATTAAAATTTCCACGATCATTTTAGCTGGGGTTAATCTTGTACTGAAGGAAATGCCACAGGATGCTAAAACATGAATATGCCTTCTACCAGCTGGGGAAGCAGAGGTTCAGCTAATGGGTAGAACAGGTGCCAGTAAGTCGTGCCAGACTGTTCTGAGGCAACATCAGCATCAGTGGGGTTCCTGGACCCTGTGTCCCAGTTAGATTTCAGATTTCAGTAGTAATAGTGCAGTTATCCAATTGCCTCATGCTACGTGCACAGTTCTTCCCTTCTTGTCCCAAGTTATTGTGTTGGGTACTGTAGTGAATACTGTTAAACAGTTTTTTAACTCTGTTGTCCCTCTAGAACTGAAATCTTCCAAAGAGGAAGAATAGCTTCCTCACGAACTTCAGCAATGTTTGTAAAACAAGAATATTGCACTTGTATAAATGGCTGGTATGAGATCTCTTCACAGAAGAGAATGTAAAACTTTAAAATTGTCCTTAAGTCAGAATGAAATAATACACATGATAATCTATCTCACATATCAAAGAGCAAATTCCTTCCCACCAATAAAGCTTCAATGACAGCTATATTTCAGTGTGTTTACTATACTAGGACAATGGTTGGCAATAGATGACCTACAACTAGCGGGATGCTGTTGCCCAGTCTTCAGAGTTCTGTAGGCTCATGTAAAGGAAAAATGCATTTTAGAAAGGTGAATTTGTATTATTCTTCTTTCAGTAATCGAGACTAATTTATGGGACTAAATATAACAGAAGCTGCGAGGAGGGGCTATAACATTTAATCCCAGGACTCCTAATGCAGGACTGGCAAGCGCGTTCAACCTCATAACAAGAAAAAAAATATTACCCAAGTGCTTATCAAGATAAACCAAGAGGATGGCACTGAGTCCAGAACAGAAATGATCCAGACAAGTAATTTCCTGTGTGGTCCTCCCACCCCTCCACACGCACTCACAACTCCTGTCAGTGTGCAGAGCTGCTGGAATCATAGAATCACAGAAAGGTTAGAGTTGGAAGGGACGTTAAAGATCATCTAGTTCCAACCCCCCTGCCATGGGCAGGGACACCTCCCACTAGACCAGGTTGCTCAAAGAGGGAAGATGAGCAGCACCATGTCCCGCAGGCTGCAGAGCTGTACAATTCAGTGAACAAAGCAAAGGTTATGACATGAGCAAGCACGAGCAAGAAGCTAAGTAATTTTTTTAGTCACGTGTCACACTAAGGTTTATAACAATGACATTGAATTTGTACCTGTCCATAGAGAACTTGTAGTTACAAAGGGAAAGAGTTTGCGGAGGCCACCACCAAAATCACTTTGTTTGCTTAAGACCAGAACATCAGCTGTGGTTGAACAAAAAGCTAATTCTGTTTTCTGGGAATGCAGTTCTTAAAACAGGCACTGTCAAAATAAAATCACAAGCCATATTCATGAATTAAACTGGTATTGCACTGGGAATTTAGGCCATTTCCTTTTAACAGCCAGGGACTTTTTTAATAACCCTGGATTATTCTCTCAGTTGGAAATATTTAAAAATATTTTTATGTGTCCTTTTTTACTTTTAATGGCTTAGCAATGCTATGTTCTTGCCAGTGTCACCTCCCATTCCAACACACAAGTACAACACAAAAAAAAGGAATTTGAAATCTTCTTTAAAAAAAAAAAAAAAAGGCTGTTGTCTTTGCAAGTGATCATCACAAGTCTTCCTCTCTCAAAAAACCCCACTGCACATGCTATCTACATAGTAGGATGGAAGACATCTACACAGAATAACTAACTGAGAGAAGCTTCTGTTCAGTCTCTAAATTTGGAAGCTAGGACCAGAGGAGTCAATAGGCAAGTGAGGGCTATTCTAATTAAAACATATAGCTGACATTTCTTGGATGAGATTTGCTTGTTCAGGTTAAGACTGCACTGGGAGACAAGTAGCAGAGCCCTTACCTGGGGAAGATCTGAGGGGCTCAGCGTTGATTAGCATTTAAGTGATCTTGGCTCCTGCTTTGATGTCAGTTCTTATTTATCCTTACCAGCTCTTTGCCATCACAGGTGGGAAAAGAGCACAGCTGGGCAAAGTCATTCCTGGTGATTTGGCACAGATGGGTTTTCTTTCTGCTCACAAATTATCTGCAAATAAGTTATGCACTTGCACACTTGTTTGCTACTCTAAATTATTCACCATAACAGTTTGTAAGCCAATTTCGGACACTGGGAAGCAGGTAAACAATTCATTGCAACCGCAGTTCAATAATTTATTAGCCAGGCTGCATGCTAGGTGCCCTCAGCTGTGGGCTTCTCTTTGTGTTCTCTGACTCGGGGGTGCTATCTGCACCTAGAGGAAACTTCCACAATAGCTGCATCGATAAGATTTTAAAAGGTTAGTAAAGAACGCTTATAGATCTACTCATGGGGTTTTACCATCTGATCTGTGACTTTTGTGCCTTTAACTTAATGTTACTCTTGCCTGTATTAAGTAACTGCTTGGCAAGTTGTTCTAGGAAAGACTTCTACAGGCTTGAACATAGTAAGTACATTGAAGTATCTCCAGTTTCATTGTAATAACAGTTTGCAGTTTCTTGTAGTACTTGAGCTTTTAAAGTAATTTACATAATGTGTCCGGTTGAAAGGCAGAAAATAGAAAATGGTCCCAACACAAACATATCGGGAGTCACAGAGAGCAGATCTACTCACCTCCTGCGTGTGCTCCTCACCTGCAGAAACTGCCCTGCTCCCCCACTGCACTGCGCTTTCTTCTAACATTTCAATTTCCACATGCTTCATCTCCATCCTAGTTCTGTTATACAATATCTTTCTTCCCTAGTGTTTCTTGAAGGCAAACGCAAAAACTTTATATCCCTCTGCGTTCTTTGACTTTTTCTCCATCCCACGCTTGTTGGTAATGGTTGTTTGCTTCACTGGCGAAGATCTGGAGTCAGTTCCCTTGCTTTTCTTCAGCAAGCCTGGCCTATGCAGGAACCTTCCTTTTCTCACAGACCCAGAGTATTTCACTAATTATTTGGGGTATTATTACTTTCACATCTACTGTTTTAAAAGTTATCTGCTGCCTAAAGACTTATGACCTAAGTAGCAGAAATGGTGTAATCCAGGTTTTGGAGAACTTCTTGTGCAAGCTTATGAAAGCTGAGCAAATGAAAGACTCAGACCCTGACTAATCAAGCTCTTCAGACACTAACAGTGTTGGGCTTTTTAAATTTGAATTTAGTGAAAATTAATACATTATAAGAAACGCGTGTTTTTTATATCTTGTCTTCTTCTTTTAAGGGCTAAGCATTGTGCAGTTGATGCTGGAAAAAGCTACCTTCTGTCTTTGTTTAAAGCACAGAGGGGAACTGACAGACTGGATCTCATTGTGCCCCTAACCCTAGACAAGATATTCCTGAAAAAAGCTGAAGAACCCCCCAGTAGTTGGCATGACGTATTACCCAAAGTCTGTAAGGTCCCACCCTAATACTTAGTAATTTAAATGCTACAGTCCTGGTTTAAACTTGAAATTTTCAAAAACTCTTCTGCACATGTATGATTGTTAATAACAAGAACTCCTGATGTTAGTGTTGTTCATACGTGATCATTTCCTTTGCGCCTCATACTGACTCCTTGATCCCAGCACCTCCTGTTGCGTTGTGCGTGGCTGTGCCGTGGCAGCGCTGTGACACTGCAGGACAGCATTCCCTCTCCAGGCAGAAAATAACCATCAGAAATTTCCCAATCAAGCGCCTGTTTGTCACCAGATATCAATTTTGTCCAGGGTTCCAGATTCATGATGAAAGACAAAAAGGACTACATTAAAAATTATAAATAGCATTCTGCCTGTCCTAGTTCAAGCCACTGGGGAAGAAGAGAGCAATGGCGTAAAAATGACATGCCAGAGTGTAGAGTTCCTCAAGAGTCGGGTTTCTGCCAGGTTTTCAAAGGCTTTAGCTGCTGCAAGTTCGTATCAGTAGTTACAATAACCAGAGCGGACCGGCCCCTTTACTGACACAAGCTGGTGTGTCCCCAGCAGAGAAAATGAAGTAGCTTTGCTAAAAGCAGCTGGAGGTCTGTTCTTACTGTGGGACACCACCTTTCCTCCTCCACCTCTTCTCTCAAGGCCTGTTGTGCCTTTCGTTGCGTTCACCATGGCAGTGGTCACAGCACTGGAGCTCCCTAATTCATCATTTCAAGGAACGGCTCCCACCACCTGGACCAGCTCCCCTTAGGCTTCTGCCTGGGCTTAATGGCAGCCTCCGGGTGCCTCCTGGATGCTGCTACTGCAGCAAAACCCAATTATCTGAGAGAACTTCTGCGCTCTCCAGCCTGTCCAGCAGTGCCTCCTTGCTTCAGTGAAGTCAGACGTGATGCTAGTCCAGCTCCACTAAGCATTTTCCTTAGGAAAACACAGCTTTCTGCTCTTCAGGGCATGTGTGGTGGTTGCTGGCTGCGGCTTTCCCTCTGCGGCTCCAAGCTCCTTAATGAATCACTGCTTTTTGGCACTGAAGCAAAATAAACACATCATTTTGGATGCCTTTGCCAAACGTATGTATACTTAGAGCAGGTTTTGAATGATAGCAAGCGAAAGGTTTAATGAAATGTGCAGGCTGCATAGCTAAAAGTTGCAAAAAAGCCAGATAAAGTGAATCTGAAGGTCACAACAGTACCGTTAGTCCAACAGTCATTCACATCTTGTGTATTTTCTAGAACACATGGAGGGGGATTACCACTAGTGTGTCAGCTACAGCTCTCACCAGGAAAACCCAGTAACAGAAAGCAGCACAGGGGTGCAGGATCACTCATCAGCATGACTGTCAGATGCCTACCTCTTTCTTTCCCCTTCCCTTTATTAACCCATTCAGCGTAACTACACATAGCACAGCAGATTTTTACACTGATGCTTCCTACTCTACGTAAAGGGGGAAAAAAAAGATAACAACAAAAGATTTGGCAGGCACGCTGAATGAAGTTTCTCAGTTGCTCAAGCCAGTTGTGTGTACGTACCCTGTCATGCACTTTGGCTCTTTCAAAAAGCGCCTGAGCCTGTCCATGACTTCCAACACGCTCTTGCTGACTTGAGTGCGAAAGAAAAAGTTTCAAAAATGTTTGGCACAGCCATTCCTCTAGTTCCCCTCCATTCAATCAGATTTTAGAATGAATTTAAATGTATCGCTGGACTATAATTAGCTCCAAAGGGCAGAAGACCACAGGGGACTGGCTCTTTCCTCTTTAAATGGGCAGCTGTAAAGGCGCTATCTTAAACGATCTCCTGAATGCCAGCAAAGTTTGAAACCTGGACCTGTGCCTGATTAACTGCCAAAAATCAAAATAATCTCTGCCTTTGGCAAATCAAAGTCATTCCCTGCGAAGCTGGTTTACTACAGAAATTTCTAGACCAAAATATGAGTTTCAGCCTTCAGTTTCATCTCCCTCCGTGCTTCTACTACTATGAAAATGCAGACCTTTTTTTTACCCTACAGGGAAAATGCATTTTTTCCACTCTCCCATGACTCAAAAACATCTGAAAAGTTCTTCCTCCAAACTTAAGAAAAAGAAGGGGGAAAAACTTCACCTTTTGGCAAAGATACAGAATGGAAATCTTTGACTCAAAAGAGGATTTTCAAAATAAAATAAAATATAAGAAGCATGTGAAAACAGGGGGTTATAATGGAAACTATTTTCATAGCCAGCTCTAAAGTAAGCACTGCTGTTCCAGAGACACATGGTACTGATGCAAACATTGGTTTGAGGCCAAAACCCCTAGCATGCTGGTGGAATCCGGAAGCACTACAATATTAAATACACCTCAAAATATATGTCAGACATCTCCCTGTGTCTGTTCCACTTACTCTGCACAGCACGACACTATACACTTAATTCATCAGTGTCTGCAGAGTAACAGAACAAGGGGCCAGCAGCGGAGGTGCTCTCTTTGCCTTGGGTCGGGTTCTTTCCTGCACCACGCGCTCCCCGAATAGTCTTCGGCAAGACCGGGCTTATTATTCCCATTGTGCAAATATTGAGCCAATATCCACTTTCCGTCCGCAGCACTTATACAAGCATCTATTATTACAGCATGTGAGCACCCCTCACTGGTCCTCGGGAAGTGTTATTATCCCCAAGGTAGGATTTCCACACTTCATCTGGAATGATGGGGGAGGGAGCGTGCTATGAAAGAGGTGCGGGCATCCTGCTTAGCTGCACTCTCCTCTTTGGCGGACTCTTGCTGCTATCTTTGGGCTGCTGCTTCCAGCTGCTCCAAGGCCTGGGCAGTTTTCTATCATGGAAAATTCCCTTTTTGCACCTACTACGACTACAGCTACAGTGCTTGGCCGGCACCTTTGCTGATTCATTAGAAAAACACACAACCGGTTAAAAGTGTCGTCATCAAGGGCGTAAAATCAATCTTCCGCTTTTGTGCAGCCTGATTTTTCTGTGGATTTGAGCCTTTTGATCACAGTTCTTGCCTTGCAATAAAATGCAAACACTGACTGAAAGTTTTCCCAGGAGTAGGGCTGGTGGAGCGTCCCCCTCTGCCACGTGAATTCTCCAGAGGTTTAACAGGGGAGCAGCTCTGTTGGGAACCATCTGGCTGCTGGCTCTGTTGGAGTCCGTCTGGCTGCAGATACCCACGAGCAGTTGCAGAGGACTGACTCAGGCTGGTTCTCCTCTACCAGGTCTGGTGCCAGCTCCCAACAGGGCTCAAGAGCTGTCATTAGAGGCCACCGTACTACAGCGTTATCACACAAGCCTGCTTTCCTCGGGAAGGCAGACCAAAACCTCTGCCTTGGCGCCTCCAAGCACGTGTCACCTCCCCGAGTCACTAGGGAGTGGGGAGGTGGGCACGGAAGAGAAAAAGTCACCTCGTGGGTCTCTGTGCACTGGGGCCACCAGCTTTTTCCTCCCAAAAATGTACCACAGGGGCAGCGTGGCATGGATCAGCTTTGTGGAGCTCACCCAAGCTGCGGCTCCTTGTAAGGGCCAATGGGTCAATCAGGTGGTGGGGTCTGTGGGGCTCACAAACAGCTGCCATGGGCAAGCAAGCGGGGCTGGCAAAGCACGCAACCTGCTCTGCCAGGGAAGAGAAGCCAGCCAAGAGGGTCACAAAAGCTCATGAACACGGATGGGTTTAGTGGATGTTGACTTTGGTGACTGGAACCTGTGCTTTAGATGTTGTATTGAAAAGGTGCGACTTGTTCCAAGATACAAGTAGATCCAATTTCATGCTTATATACATGCCAGCCACCTTCCTCCCTCCCCTCCACCCCCAAGTTGTTTGGGGGCTTTGTTTTGAACCTTCAGAGTCAGCCACGGTCTTTCATTCTCCAAACTGAGTGTGGCTTTCTTTTTAACAGGTTTTACACGCCATCCTTTTCTAAAGCCATCCTTGATGTTGGGAAACACATCATCCCGGTTTAACTTTCATCTTACCGAGTGCACTGTTGTGGATGGGGAGGGTTATAAAGGGTCGGGTTTTGCACCCTTGCCGGCGTGCTGTAGGGGAATTCTGATCTAGTAACCTGCTAACACCTCCCTGAAGAAGGCTGCTTTGAATGAGGCAGAAAGCCTGGCGAGCTTTGCCTCCAGCTCCTCCCATATGCATGGCATTTGGTCTCTACATGGCGATTGTTTAAATTGAGTGTAAATCTGTGGGTCTAATTTTGCTTTTTAAATTCCCGTGCGTCATTCGTTTCCTTGCTGGTGGCCAGGGGAACCAGCGTGCTTTAACTACGCTAGTCCTGGGTTGTTTTTTTTGGTGCTGATCGTGTTTAGCTCAGGTTCATTCAGTTGCAAAACCCACACATAAGGAAACTAAAACAATTATATGAACTAAAGCAGGAATGCCATATGGTTCTTGTGAAAAGTGCTTTTACCAAGACTAAACATCAATGTTACACTTTCTCCTAACTACCTGCTTAATACAGCAGATCATTAATGCAGCACATTTAGTTGGTTAAAATGAACAAATTTCATTAAATTAAAATTCAACAGCATTAAAGCCAGATGGGCTGCAGGGGGGGGAAATGCAGAGACTTTTAAAGCTAATGTAAATGTAATATTATTGTTTTCAGCTACAATCCAATTAAATTGGGCTGACAGAAGCTTCCACAGAAATGCCCAGGAAGATAACTTGTCTGTAAGGAAAATCCATTAAAAATAAATAGTACTTCAGATATTTTCATGGTTCTGTGGCTCACTGAATTACATTCCTGTATAGAAGCCACAAAGCTGATGTGGGAGAGCCGGTAATAAGACCTTTACCGGTACGTTACTTACTGGGAGAAAAATGACTTAATTTTACAGTGTTTATTGTAAGTATTTGAGTGTAGGAAAAAAAAAAAAAATAACCCAAGAAGACCCATTCCCAAAGGCAGAAAATACACATTTCCAAAACCAGGACCTGCCCAGGGAGCCCTCACTGCCTCCCTCCCCAGTCGCCAGCATCATGGGGAGCCAGGCTGCAATGCCAAGCACCCTCTAAAACCCTGGGTGGGTGCAAGGAGCAGCCCCATGCCATGCAGGAGTGCCTCCATGGGCACTGCAGATAGCATCCGCTAGGTTCTCTGGCTGCAGCGCAGATACCTTTGGTTGTGGGGTACAATCCACAAAATCCAGCTTGGCATTATACTCCAGGGTTTTCTGTAAAGCCACTTAGAGAACTGGGGTAGGACTTTCCTCTCACTGGGGTATGTAAATGCTGGCCTTCTTATTTGGTAGGTCTTAATGGCGTTAAGAAGAGAAGAAAAAGATAACCTACATAAGACACCCAAACCCACTCCATTTCTCTTTTTAAACAGTTACCCTTTCCAGATAAGCTGAGACAGTTCCTTGCATGTTAGCTGTTTACCACAGTAAGTAGTTGTTTTCTCTGCAAACAGTAAACAAAAGTCTATATAAAGTCTCGCCTACACACGTGGTGTACCAGGAGGGGGGTGTTCTTAAGCACTCTCAAGCACAGATCCCACTCACTTAAACTCCTAAAATACAACACAAGATGTCAAAGTCTTCGTTTTCCCATGAACTGCACAGTAAATATGAAACGCAACCTTGATTCACACATGGTGATAAAACCCAGCGCCTGTAAATTTATGAATGTAGCTGGCAGTCATTAAGTACATTATGCGGAGGTTAGGATGATGGTCCCTTCTTTGTTTATTCCTCTTATTTAATGATTCATTGCTGGAGACGTGCCGAAAACTTTCAGAATGTTTTAAAACGTATTTGTGCGACCAAGAAGGGTGTCCTGTGCTTTTCATCCCCATTATCCTGACATGCTGAACATAAATCAGAGAGCAGTATGCAGAATTAGCATTTGAGGAAAGCACACAGCAGCTTTTATTTTCTTTTCCCAATGTATACAGAGAAAATACTTGTTCCTTTCTAAAGTAGCCCTTAGGAGAGATCGCCTTTTGGTTAAGGGATGAAACAGGGCCACCTTCATTTTGTGCAGCTGAATTCCACAAAAGCCGAATGACTCAGCATGGGACATTACACCTGGATCCAGGCAGACTTCCATTCAGTTCAAGACAAAAACGTGGTTAAAATCACATTATGTTGTCAGGGGTCAGATCCCCGCAGCTCAAGCTAATCAAAGTTAAATTTTTCAAAGGTACGGAGACTTAACGCTTGCTCAGCACTCTACTAACTCAAGGCCTCACAACGCAGTCACATCTATGGAAAAGGGTTGGATCAGTTTAAGTAAAATCGTTTATAAACTTAGACTTTTAGACTCATGCATATCTGTGTATAGATACGCTAAACTAATGCAAGTCAGTTGAACGTTGGCCCAGGTATAAAGGTACAAATTTTCTTGTATGGCCAACACCACTGAAAACTTTCTCGGTGCACAGATGTTTGTGTTAAAACATCTGATTAATCCTATGAAATTTTTAGAAGTCTAACCAGGAGTTACAGCAGACAGACCTGGTGCAGTTCAAATCCATGGACTGGAAAAGGTATAGAAAGGAAGACATATCAGAGAGATCTGTTTACCAGTCTAATAGAAAGAAAATTAAATATCTGAATTTTAAAGTATTCTGTTATTAAACCAGTAGGTGAAAAATTACAGTGCAGGCCACCTATACAAGTCTGGCACTTGCTTATCATATGATAAATATTAGATGATTTTATAAATAATTTTCCCCATCAAGTTGACTAAGCAACTATAAAGTAACTGGATCCACAATTCCTGCAAGGCACTTTTTGTTTGTATAAGTTGTCTGGTAACAGTGGTTAACTAACGGACCATTACATCTTATTAAGAAAAATGCATACCCTTTCTGAAGTTATTTTAGGCTGGTCTTTCTGTTAATTTTTACATTGAATGTAATTTGTCTGACTGCAAGGGCCTTCCTGACTGCAAACCCTTCGAAGGGCCATGACATTATGTACTTCCCAAGTTAACGCTCACTAAAAGCTGAGCCAGTCTAAAAGACAAAAGAAAACCCAGAATATGAGGAGCGTGACCTTCTTCACAGACAGAACATTTACGTGCATATGTCATTAGTCTACTGCTAATAGCCTGGTACTGAATTGCCAAAGTGAGACGTCATTCAGCTCATCCATTTCTGGTGCCATTCCACTGAAGTCACTCAAATGTATTTCAGCGACAATCGGTTTTATACCCAATATATTACAAACTTCCTGGTGCAGTAAGTAACGAATACTTCAGCACATGTGCAGTGATGTGGCCACGTAGGAGCTCTAGGTCTCCTGGTTTTCCCTGGTGAGGTACTGGATCAGCATTTGTATCGGCTCACACACCACACAAGGCCTTGGGCTGTGTATTTTTCGCAAACACAAAAAATCCTATCCCTGTTATAATTGCAATCAAGCCTTTGTGAAAGCTCTACTAGCAACATCAGACTATGCCCTTTTAGAGAAGAAATTTATGTATATAATTGCCAAATCATAAAATATCTGAAAAGAAAGCAAGCATCATGTATCCTCAGGTATAAAACCCATTTCTTCCAGGAAGTTTCCAAGTTCTGAGGGTTACAGCAATATTCCCTGCGCTTTGTCTTATCCAGTTCGCCTTCTTGTGCATTTTTGATTGGCCCTTAAAAAGCTGGCACATTTTATTACATCAGAATTCAAGCTAAGAAACCTGAACACATATTCATGCTTCACTGCTCGCTGGTTATTAGGATAATCTGCAGGAAGCAACATAACAATAGGGCATTGTTTGTGAATGTGAGCAAAAGGTTACAACAACAGCCTGCACTCAGACCTGACTTCTTGACTCCCATCCCCTTTGCTATGAAGAAAGCACATGTTGTGTGTGGTAGCTATTTCCATTATGGTCAAAGTTTTTTCTGCCATTTTTTGCAGCCCAGAAGAGGACAAGGTGTAGGAGAAGCGCATTTATCCTGAAAACACCGTGTAGCTGGAACAGTGTGCTCGATGGGATGTGACCAGCTATGGTGTAAAGCAAATCTCAGGCTCCCCATCATTGCAATATTTGAGTACTTCACGGTACCCAGCAAACAGATCTGCTACAGGCATAATCTAGGAGGTAACAGGAGAGCCGTGTGAGAAATTATTCTCTTTCACAGAAACGTGGTTAGATCCACAAATGCTCAGTTCCACAGTCCTCAACCCCCTCCTTCATTGCTGCCCAACCACGCAGGCACCAGAATTACCCGTACATTGAAGCTTTCATCCTTGGTACCTAAACGTCCACTTGGGGGTACCACCACAGCTGTCTGCACCATAGCAATGCCCTATTAGCACTTCCAGTGTTGGATAAATGGTGTCCAGTCCCTTTCAAAGAGCCCTGGAAAGCAGCCTGAAGACTGCTTTTTGATGAGCCTGTGCTTTTTCCCGTGATACTGGGCCATCAAAAGAATGCATGTTTGGGGGAAAAAAGCTTACCTTCTCTCCTCGGGGTCTCCATTCCCAAGAGATGAACCTAGACACCACAGGGCTGGGTAGCGAGGTACGCTGTCATTTGTGCTACAGGGGCTCTCTTTCCAGACCAAATCCCACACAAGACTGGCATTTAGAAGGAGGGAACCCTTCCTGTTCCATCCACGCAGTAGCTTGGGCAGGATGCAGAACAGTTTGGGGAGTCTTGAGTCAATCCTCTTTCGTGCCCGAAGGGATTAATTACTGCTTCTCCTACCTTCCAACAGCCAAACCAACCAGATCTGTTTGCTTGTATAATACATGCATTTGGGGACTTTTGTCCTGCCAGCTGTGATTAGGGGGAAGCACTGGTGATGCTTTTGCATAGAGAATAAAGCAGTGTTGACACCTCTCTAGAGCATGGGGAACTCTTGTTTCCAGTCCTCCTTCCAAAAAAAAAAAAGTGCTTTAGCATTTTGAGTAGGTACTGGGTAGGACAGGTGAGTGCCCCAATCAGGAGGCTGTATTTTCATACACATAGTCTATTCAAGGCGCAATGAACTACTCATTATTTTAGGCAGACCCTGGATGTGTGCTCCAATGACAACGTTAATCCTCACCACAACCTGTTCTGCTGCCTCCAGCTCTTTTGTCCCAAGGGGCCTCTCCTGGCAGGGGGTGCCCTGTGGTGTTGAATTCCCAGGTGCCACCCAAAGAAAGACATCGTAGACTTGAAGAAGCACAAGACTTAAAGGTTCCTCTTGATGTTTTTTTTTAAAAATAAAATTTAAGAAAACTATCTCTTATCAGAGCACAGGGGAGGAGAAAACCACACCACCTGCATAAAGCAACAGTAATAAGACTGGAAAGCGGTCCCTTGCAGTATGAAGAGCAGCACCAGTGATTTGCCTCCTGAACAGCCAGATTCCCAGCCAGGGAAGATAAACCCTTCCTACTAGGCAAAACACCAAAGCGTCTTTTAACCACAGTCTTCATTGCAGCCCTGTACGAGTTGCAGCTACATTGTTGGTCTGACAGCGACACCGAGGAATGAGGATGGTGCCTGATTTCAGAGACGCTGGAATAAGGCCAAAATCTGCCCTCCATTGGTGCAAGTGGAGATAAATGACTTAATTGGTTCTGGCTTACCCCCACCAGCCCCACTTGCTAGTACTTACCACACAAAAGAAACATGAGTTAGTGCATTGTACAGGAGCCCTGGCTGGTGCAGACTCTGGGATGATGAGAAAGAACTGAGCATCTCTCATTTAGCTACACGTGCACTGAAAAACAGTATAATGGGCATTATTTCAACAAGCTTTTCTCCTGCTGAGGAGGCAGGGTAGCCAAGGCTTGTATATGTCAGCATTGCCGTACCATACTGTCCGACAGGCGGCAATTAAGGCAGATGCAGCTAGCTCCAGTGGAAACAGAGCCTTTATCAAAACTGGAAGGAGGAATTCTGAGTGTTGATTAGGAAGCATCCTGCTAGAGGCTTTCTAACACCTGGGACCCCTGACTTCCAGCCTTTTTAGCAGTCTGTCTGCTTTCAGTTGTGCAATATTGTTTTTCCCTGGTGGTAGTCAATAGTTACCTTCCTTTTCTAATCTGAAATATATTCAGAATTACCCATTACCAGTATTTGCATGTAATATATATATACACACACATGTAATATATATATGTGTGCGTATATATATATTACAGTTCCCAACAATGTACCTCTACAGATAGATCTTGGTGATATTTAGTCATAAATGTGAACGAAGAGGTCCAAAACTCCAAAACTAGCATTTTCCAGTAAGAAATGTCGAGGCAGTTTTCTTCGTAGGATTGTTATAGTTAGAAAAGTGCAAAGGGATTTTAGGGTGAGGTGCAAACAATGTTCAGAATATTAAGAAATTTGCTTTCATCAGTCTTTCACGGTGACTCAGATTGCTTAGTTACAAGGCTTTCCTGAATCCTCTCCAGATTTTCATGTTTCAGGGAAGAAGTGGCACACCAAAGATTACCTAGCATCCCAGCACTTTAATGCTCAAACCAGAGGAAAACAACATCTTTCAATGTTGCAAACATGTTTAAAGAGTGCATTAGCTCTCTGTGACAGAGCTCATCAGCTGAACATGTGCTTCCAGCATAATGCTATTATTATGCAAGTATCTTCCGAAATCACTGCTTCTCAACACTGAGCCTCCCAATCTGTAACTATGACCTAATTAATTTCCCCCCGATTATATGGCCTTTCATTTGTCCATACTGAACACATTGGTTTCTCGCCTAAGAATAGTTTTATATTTTCCTGCTAGTCACTGCTAGTAGCACCATAAAGCCTGGAGCAAAGAACCAATTCTTGCTGGATACCTCCTGAATCACACCTGATGGGTGGCAACAATTCCCAAAATACACTTGTATTTAGAGGCCTGGTACTTAGGCACTGAATAACCCATTTGATACATAACATATTGATTTTGTATCATTTTAGGTTCTACACAGCATAACCAAGCCAAACCTCTTCTAATGCAGCAAGACAGATGTATGAAATAATTCCCTCAAACCTGTTTTTCCTCCAACCCATGTTAATTGGAATTATTTGTATTCAATCTCTCCATTCTTTCTGGCTCAGTCCCTGTATCATCTGTTCCATATTTTTGCCTGGGACTGATGTCAGACTCACCAGCTAATGATTACCACTCTACCTCAGTTACTCCTTTTAAAAATTGCTACAACACAGATAAATAATAATTTCTTTAAAATCATGCAGCTCTCTCACGAGGGAGACCAAGAGGGTACGTTGTGTGCCCTACCTGGTTACCCTCAGAAGAGGAATGATTCTGAGCCCAGGTAACTCATTGCCTTTCTAGCCCACAAACAGAAGGCCAGAAAGCTCTGCCAGCTCCATCTCTGGGCTACAAAACAAATGGCATCTCTGTCCCTTTGTGTGGCCAACTGTCTGCGGCTCTTTCGTAGCGCTCTCCTGGCCACTACTATATACTAAAACATCTTGCAACAGGCTGGGACCTCTCTGCCTCCCTACCCTACTTGCATCCCTCCTACACTTATAGGAAAGGTCCACCTAGCCCAGGAAAGGTCCACACTCCGTCTCCAACAGTGTTCCTGAGCACTGCAGGCTTTCCACAGGCTCTGCTCTCTGGTTGAATATCACCCACGCAGGTCAGTCCTCTGCGTGCTGAAGAGTCCGTTGTTTTGCTTGGGAAACATTTTTTCTCCCATGTGTTTGCAATGCCTCCCGAACTGCATAAAGAATGCGATGCAGCCATGCATAAATATTACGAGGGGACAGCTTGTTCTATAAATGAGCACGTAACGGAATTTGATTTAATGTAGTGTTCGCTGAAATGGGAGGAAAAAATTGGGAGCAAAGTGGAAGTGTTGATATGTTTTATAAGGATGGTAAAAATTTTGGACTAGTCATCTTTGACACAGCGAAATCCAAAATAACTTAGGGACCACTTCTCAGCTGTGGCATGTCCTTTTCTATCAGTTGTGAAGAACCTCCAATTTCTGAACATTCGGGTCTAAGCCAATGTGACCAGGGAGTTGGCAAGGAGGGAAATCATGAGGTGCATAAAAACTTCCTTTGCTTTTTCTCTCAGCTGAGAAGCAGCCCAGTTTGATACAGGCAAGTGTTCTCTTACCATTTTGTTTCTGTGTTTCTAGAAACCAAACTGGTGTTAAGATTTTCACCCATTCCCCCTTCCAAATGGGATGAGACAGCCAGTGGATGGCCTACGGTGGAAGCAGTCTAAACCAGCAATGCGTATGCTGTCTTACCAGTGCTAAAACTGAACTCAGAAGACTCGGGCAAACACTGGATTTGAGCACAGCAACCTACTTTCATGGCACCAGTTGCAGAACTGGAGCTCTAGTGCACAGTGCATAGCACAACCAGGGGAAGTACAGAGAATAAGTACTCCAAATTCCTCTGCAAAGCCCCAGGAAAGCTTTACGGTTGCCAAGCTACTAATATTGTCAAAATACTTGTTTTCCTTTTTCATTCTGCCCATAATACGCTGTGACTGTGAAAACAGGCAGAAATAAAAAATAAAAAAAAAAAGAAAAGAAGGAAAAGAAACCCCAGTGATACAGGTTCACACTGAGCATTCAGACCAGTGTGGCATGTGAAAGTGGAGGGGACCACGGGACTTCAGGACTTAACAGGACCAATCCAACATAGCAGCACACAATAAATGCTTTGCTGCGGGAAACACCACTTTCGCATCCTACAGCCCCTTAGGTGCTTCCTGATAAGCTGTAAAAAGGCAAAGGTGCAAAAGACAAGTGTGGTGTGCCAGAGGGAGAGAGAAGGAGAGCCTGCGGTCACACAGCTCCATCCGCACTCTGCTGAGAAGTTTATTTGTGTTGCTTTTTCAGGCAAGTATACATCAGCCGTTCTTTCACAATGGTGATAGCCCTCTTCTCCATTAGCAGTCTGATCAATCCTTGACGTAGCACTTATGGTCTGGGAAAAAGCTTAAAGGGAGAGCAAAGGAAAAGGCAGCAAGGCCACAAAACTGTGGCACACCTCGTTTACCCCAAGGGTAGTCTGAAAGAGCTGCACAACCTACCTGCATCCAGAAGAGGTGCACGAACTGTTACACTTGGGAGCCATCTGCTCCACCAGATGAAAAAAACTGAACTTGCCCTCAAGTTTTCAAATTTAGATTAAAAAACCCCAAAGAAATCTAGCTGTGATTGCAAGCAGCAAAGAGGGAACATATCTCAGGGCAACTTTTACCTCAGCCAAGCTTTTCATGTCACTGAATTAGCAAGACATTGCTTCAGGTAGACAACGGTTGACTGCGTGTTTCTCTGTCACAACGGGAGGGCAGGGAGAAGCAGACTTCACTGATGCACACGCAGCATTACTAATGCAGAGGAAAGGCACTTCTCTCAGGAAAGCGCTCTTAAACAGTAGCCGTACAAACTGCCCCCTCACTCAAGTGGCATATCATCAGCTTCTTCACCTGCAGTGCAGAAGAGCGAGCGAGGCAGGCTACCACCTGAGAGAGGAAGGGGATCCCAGCCCGTGCTTCTTATTCCTCCCTGGGAGAAGTGAACATTTTTGGGTGGGAAGACGGAAATAACACCAGCTATTCTTCCTCCTTGAGCATTTCAAGGTAAGACTCTAAACGGTGCTGAGCAGTATGTCTACTTTGCCAATATTATGCCTGTCCGCTCTACTTTGCAGACAAGTTTCCTGAACTACAGTATTAAAGAATATACATGACGCTTATGGAATTCGAGAATTTCCAAACGTGTGAAAATGAAGCGCTATATGTACAACTACTCCAACTCCTCTAGTATTCATGTTGAAGAACCAACATCCAGAGCTAAAACAATGAACGTTAATAGATGTTACATTATTTGGACTAGAGGACAATAAAATAATACAATGTAATGATCATCACCTTCAAATGTTGCTGACGTTGCAAGGTAAATTGTTCACCTTGAGGGACCTCAGAATCTTGCTGAAGACTTCATCACAGCTAATTTGGCCCCAGGACTTCCCACATGTAGATAAGAAAGTATTTTTCCCCACTATCTAGACTATCTAACCTTGGAAATTGCCAAGATGCCCTCACACATCACTGTGCAACCTTCTTCTGCTTCTGAACAATACAGGTAATTCATCAGCGTGGATGGCACCTCCAAAACCATGGGCAGGGTTGAACTCTGAGGCCTGTTTGCACCAATTAACATCACAGTGTTGAAAGATCCTCCAGCTAGAAGTAAAAAAAGATTCTGTGTGCTGCGCTGGATGCCATGCAGATATAAGACACTGCCTCATCGCATCTAACCCAAGCTGACTAACCAGTCTGGGTGCAGCCACCAGTACTGATGTGACTGCGCTGTCTACAGGTTCAGATGGGTATCAGCTGGGCAAAAGGCACCGCACCATATAAACACGCTCAGAGCTACCACAGGGACCTCTGGCATGGCGCTGGTTACACAGAGCAGACGTGGCCTTCGTGGGGTGCCGAAGGAGAAAACAGACAAACAAAAAACCCCATTGCTGAGGTTTGGAGGAAAAGTGGGAAAGGCGGACTCTACCATTGCTTCTCATTCCCATTTTTAACGTCACATCCATCCTTGCTCCTAAATTCTGCGATGCTTTATGTATGCCTCCTTTGAAGCCACACAGGCCAAAGTAAACAGCCACTTTGACCTCTTGAAGGCACCGCTCAGAGCCTTAAGCTGTTGTGTAGGAAATGCATGTTTATGCCTTACAGGAGCGATATAATATATTACAATCACTGTGCTAAGTGATGCAAACTAGGGAATTTAAAAGTTACATTTGGCAACCTGCCCTTACTGTGCTCTAATTATTTCTTAATATCCCAATTTAAGGGCAGCATATTGGCCCCAATTTTAAATTGTCTGGCATTTATAAGTTTGTGTCACAGAATTAATGTTAAACAGTTTTCAGATTCTTTATTGAAAACTGCTGATTGTGTATTGCCTGACAAAGCAGAATGTCTCCATTAGAATAATGATTTATTGTAAATAAGGTAGTATTAAGGCTGGGTATTAAAAATGCCTGGAAAAAATCCATTGAAAAAAGTGTTATGTGAGCTGTCATAATTTGCCAGTTTAATATCTTTGTCATTTGCATTTCTTTTTAAAATGCCAAGAGCAATTAAACCTTATCCCACCGCTAGAAGTTGCCAAATTTCACTTGAAATTAAAACAGAATAATGCGTCATGTTAGTTATTTTAATAATATTAAACAACAAAAACAGAAACAAAAGAGACGAAAAGGAGACTTACATAACAACTGCAGCTACAAACAAAGCAGCTAAAATATATAGGCTGGTTTTGCGATAACGCGCACACACATGAACTCCAGAGGCTTCCTACATTAACAAACCGTTTCCCTTGACGGTATGGCCATAGTAAAGAATTGCTGGACTATGGTCTGAATGTCAATAAACTGCTCCCAGCAACATGCCTTTTCTGCTGGTTTGAGAGCGCCGTATTTTCAGTTCGTCTCTCCACACGGTTTCCATGCAAGCCTCCGTAACGAAATACCCTTCGCTTTTTGGACCGACACAAGCCCCAGTGAGAAAGACAGAAGGGACTTGTGAGTCAGCAGGAGCTGGAGCTAGGACGAATCGATCACAACTTTGTTTCCTGTGGAAATACCAGCTGTTGTCATATTTGTGTTTGAATTACATTGTGCAAGGCTTCTCTTAGCAATGGTCAAGCCATGGATGAAAAGATTGTTTCTGGGGTTGTCTCCCACTGTGCCCGCCTCTCTACAGAGACATCGAATTGCCTTTATCATTTTGAAATAGCCTGTTGCTATTCAGAAATACACGTAAAGGGATTCTAGCATACAGTAAGTCGTGAAATATGCAATCACACTAATTTTTGATACTTAACATTACAGGAGCAGTGGTGCTGAGCAAACTAAGATTAAGCAAATATTTGGCCCTGGCCAGTTTACCTTCTTCTGGGCCTTTTGCTTTATTTGAAAATTGGATGTTATCAGAGACCTAATTCTGCACTTAAGTCCTTTGTTTGACCCATATGTTCCCAGCAACTCAGTACTCCATTGCTGACAACGAGTTTGTCTCCTCTGAGAGGAAAGCAGCTAACCATAAACATCATCCCTAGTTCTGTTCCTTGCAACAAGTCCTACCGCTGGTACCACTGCTCCCACGAGGTGCTTGGAGAGGATGCTTTTGTGCTGGTACCAGTACAAACCACATTAGCCTCTGTCTCCCAGTATCTGCAGAAAAGGTGGCAGGTTTATTCAAATCAATAAGGCTATTTCTTTATTCTGGCATCCCCAGCAGCAAACAGGACATCCCTTCTAGTGCTGAGCCGAGCGCACACAACTCCTTGGTGTGGGATAAAAAAGCTGGGTGACCCATCTCCACCACCCTGCCTCTTGACAGGGTGCTGGTGGGGGGCTGCTTGCTTTGGCCCCAGGCCCCCCCATACTCACCCAGGGGCTGCCGGTCCCCACCTGCCAGAAGGAGCAATTAGAGACCAACTCAGCTGTTTTACTCAGGATTTACTTCTGTCTGCCAGGAGAAGGTTGCTAGGTATTCTTATAGTCCTAAGCTACTTATATTTTCCAATTATACTTTAGGAAGAAATCTCATAAACGTTTTATGTGAAAATATCAAAAAAATGGTTAAACAGTGAGACATAGGGAAAAAAAAAAAAAGACTTTTTGGTAAAATTCCATCCAGTCTACTTTCAGAGACCAAAGCAATACCCCTGTAAGTCACCCCATAATTAAGCATCAAATTTCCCACAAGACTCACAGTTAGAGACAATGAACGATGATTAAACAGCAGCAGACTAGATCCTTATTATCAGCCACCTGCTCTTTGGTGATACAATCTTGCTTTCCTCTTGGCAGTTCACTTCCAGCCCCCTCAATTTGGGGTGTTCAAAGCCCCCAAAGCGCAGGCTGCTTTTCTCAGAGTGATCTGTGGCAGTGCCTCTCTTAATACAACTCTTCTTCCTCCAGACTGCCCCCTCATGCTGTCAAAATGGCTGGCTCCTGCAACTATGGTCTGGTCCTTGCTAGAAGTGTATGGGGAAGGAAGCGATACCTGTCAAATTTGGATTTCTACTTCCGTACACAACACTCGCTTCTTCACCATAGGTGGCAGTGATGATTCAGAGCTCAGAACAGGGGTCTGAGGGCAGTTTGCAAAAAAAAAAAAACAACTGCACAACCAGCAGATGTAAACATACGGCATGAACTCAGCACCTCAGAAGACAGAATCAGAACTTATCAGAAAATAAAATCGCTATTACACCGTCTCTCCAAACCAGCTGCAGTTCATGGTGCTTCTTTATAAGAAGTACTGTAGGAACTGGAATAGTTGCTTAAAATATCACGAGTGTGTGTAAATGCAGTGCAACGGCAGCATTTCTAGCTGAAGAGTGCCATTTGAAGTAGGGCGAGTGGACCATCTCTACATTAGAAGATGCTCCATCATTTTAGTCCTATATGGTATTTGGTTACTTCTAGTGCAAGCTCCTATGGAGTTATTGCAGGCTACGTGTATAGAGGCTTGAAAATAACATTGGAAGCAGCAGCATCCCAAGGAAGTTTAATCCTCACAGAAACGTTTTTCAAGATCACCGCTTTATAAGCACACTGTTCCAGCTTCTGGGTGAAGGGGTATAAGCCATGAGTACTATTCTAAAATTACAACAAGAAGAAATTCAACTTTCTAGCAGACAGTGACCTGTGACACACTCTGGCATCTGCTTCAACCTAGGCCATGAGTGCAAATAGGAGGCAAATAAAGCTACACAATGTAGTATAAAAGAGATGATTAGTGCTTTGTATTTTATTGGCCATGTGCAAACCATTTTGTGATCTATGGAACACGGCATACCCAATAAAAGTCAGCGTGTCACCATTGATAGTCACATTTTGCAAGGACAATGAGTGAACTTATACATAAGAGTGAGGGGGCAGAAAGGAGATGCTATTGTCCTGTCCAAAAGAGACAGGGGAGAACAAGAGAAGGAAAAAGCCCAAGAAACATACACAAGTCACTTGGGCAAGGTACCACCAAAGGTCAGAACAGAAGCTGCCAGCAGGACACAAACGATTTCGCTGCTGGAGTTTGGAGTTGTCACTGAGTCTCAAGGGCTGACAAACCCACAGTTACCCTCCCACTGTCTCCATTGCAAGTGGTTTTGTTTCACTAGGCTTCCAAATTGAGAGGGACAATTCAGCCAGGCTTAAGCCTTAGATGGCCAAAGGATTGCAGAGCCCTTTGTGGGCAACAAGTGAACCTTACAACACACTGCAAGATTGTTATCTCGGCTAATTCTGCACACAGATCAGCTAGGCCACATTAGAGGTTTCTGAACACTGTGAGTTGATGAGAAAACCAGTATCATAATCTGAAGCCCACCTCCCAGCTTGCTCTTCTAAAAAAACACCTGAATGTTTTTCTCCCTTACATTTTAAAAAGATGCACCCCGTTTGCCTCAAATTCAGGTAGGAGACTACAAAGTATCTGTAAACTCAAATCTTTAACCAGCATTCAATCCCAGCAGTCTTATATTTAAAGAATGCTAAGTAAGCCTTATTTACTTACTGAAAGACAGAAATGACCAGTTACTTCAAAAGCAAGGGAATTACAGTCAGCAAAAAGCTTCCTGTGTCTCTTACCCTTCCTGCGACACATGATATCACACAGAGGAAGGCTAAATTGACACTTGCTATTCACCCAGTCCCACAGCGTTTCAGGCCTCAAGTTAAATAGTCTTGCTTCAATAGAAACCCCCAAGTTTCACTTCTGGTCAAATACGAAGTTCAATGTGCTACAGGATGTTCCTCAGAGATAGGGTAACCAATACACAAGACCTCCAGTCCCTTTAAAATGGATTATTTACTGGAAGGCATAGCCTGCAGACCCAGCTGTAGAGCCTACATAATTCAGGATAACAATTAACCACAGCTAGCTCATTACTGCTAAAATAATATTCCAAGTGCAAAGAAGTCATATAAATCCCCAAGAAAGATGAAACAAGGCCTCCCGTTTTTGTTCAATACTAGTTTGGTGTGCACGACGCAGCACCTCGCTGTGGTGCCGTTCACCCTGATGAGATCCTTCCCCCCAGCTTTTGGCACCTCGCGTTGGCACGCTCCTTGGGTAGGGACAAGTGTTTGAGGCTTGTCCACTTTAAGGTGAGACGCCTGCCCGGGCAGGACACGGCTGACTAGGAGCTCTGGGGGAAGGGATGATGCTGACCTCTCTCCTTCTTACAGGAAATCGCCCCCAAAAAGCATCACTTGGGAGCACGTCTGTTTCCGCAGCTTCTCTCTTCCTGCTGCCGCAAGTTTCTCGCTACTTTTATATTCCCTTTTTTTTTTTTTTTCTTTCCCCATGAGTTATTTCCAGCCCTTCCTTGGTTTTTTTTAAAGCCAGTTTTATTACATCATCGCTGTCGCCAGGCTTGATGCGTCTGGCCCGAAGCAGACGTGTGCGGCAAAGCCGGAGCCCAGGACCTGCCGGTGGAGGCAGGCAGGGGGCTGCTGGCTGCCCTCCCTGCCCCTAGCGACAGGCGGTCTTCTGGCTGAATACCTGCAGCCAGCCCGTCACAAACAGCTGATGCCAAAATAGGCAAAAAAAACCACCCAAACACAAAAAAACCCCAACTAGAACTGTCCTGATGTGCCATACACCCGATGGATGAATATTTTATTGTTATTCCAGGAAAGGCTTTTAAAGGAACACACGAGACAATGATTATGTGGAGCTGTCTCAGTACACAGATTAAAAATATAAGCAATCTAACATTTAAAGGACAGTGCTTTAATGAAAACATTTTTTCTCAAAATCATGGGATAGCACGCACCAAGACAGCTAAAAGGTGCACACAGGTGACCTATTAGCAACACACATCTTTTTAAATAACAGTTTCGTCCAGAAAATTGTTTTAATGATGGCACAGAAGATGGGTGATGAATTACAGAGATATTTCTGTTATGCAGAGCCAAAGATGGAGTTTTGCCCAACAATTATCCATGGTCTGACTTTGAAAGTCTCTTTGGCAGCATGATGAATTTAATAACAAAGGCCTGATTCACTGACACTGATAACCAAATTGTTATTTCTAACACTCGGTGATTGAAACTCGCAGCTGTGCTAATATTCTGCAGTTCTGTATTGCCAGAAATAGCATTTCTTTAGGCAGAATTCAGGCAGGTATCCAGTTTGTATACATTAGCATGTTTACATTTCAATTGGCTAACTGCTGAAGAACAAATTAATTAGGCAGTTAGTTTTATGGCTGCAAATATCCTTCTCCTGCCTGTTTGATCTCCTTAGTGCCCAGATTACACCCTGTGGGTTTTCAAAGGCGCGCTTGCACCCCTGTAGAAGTCAGAGGGCACGGGCCAGATCTACAGAGGTATTCAGCTGCACAGTCCCCACGTTGGCACCCAACTCCATGTGGTTGCAATTAGGGATCAAGAGCCCTAAAAATACCTCTGCGGACCCAGCTGTCCTTACCCAGCTCCCCGTAGGCTCTTTGGAAATGGATGTGTTCCCTACACTGCTCAAAGCGTGGAAGTGGCTGGGCTCTTGGAAGAGCTGCCAGGAGAAGGGAGCGTGCCCATGGCACGCGTGGGGCTGGAGCTCGCTGGGGGTTTGGACCAAGCTGACCACAAGCAACGAGAAGCTCGCTGGCAACCACAGTGGAAGCTGGAGCATGGCCTTACCTTCTGCCATGACTTCCTCACTAAGGCTTAATTCCATCTGTTGTTGGGTTGGTTTGGGGTTTTTTTTACAAGTAGTTTTTAATTGTCCTTCCAAATGGGTTATTTTAACTACTTTCAACTGTATATAGATGGCTTTCTAAAAAATGCAACACATCAGTCACTGTTTCTGCATGAAAAAAAAAAATAATATAACTGAAATTATTCAGCAAACCAGTGCTATAAGAGGCTTTGAGAGTAGTTGGTAAAGTTGTGCAGAGGGCAAAGCCTTACTTATTTTAACTTCCAAATTTTGCAGATAGCAACCAAACCGGAACCTTCCTAAGGCAAAAAAAATATATATACACACACAGAGGAAAATCTGTTTCTATGGTTTTCAGATACTAGCTTCCCTCTTCACCCCCCCCCAAAACTGGCCTTTAAAATAAATGTGACTCATTCCAGAACAGATTCTTATAGCTGGATTAAAGTGATAGCTCTGTCAAGATTTCAATAGTATTAGTTGCTGATGCTGGGGAGTGTAAAAACCTGGAGGAATTAGCAGCTCTGCCTGACAGGGTATCTCTTGCCCACAGGCGTTCTGTGCCGGAGAACAGGAATCCTTCCCCTCTGACCAGAAAATTCTGCCTTGTCATGGAATATCGAACACAAGTCACTATTATTTATTATGTTAAGGCTTCTTAAAAGCTAGCCAAAGCACCCAGTGCAAAGAGTATTCCTAATCTTATTTATTTCATCAAAATGAACATTATACTAGGACCATGTCAGCTTTTAATTTCACAGGTACTGGCAATATAATTTTCCATGATGCCAATATTTTAATTTCTGGAAAAACTCTTTTTTTTGGTCTCAGACATTATAGAAGTAAAAGCAGCAAGACCCTTTACTCTGTTTGTCGCAGAAGTCGAGATGAGATTGACCTGGGCAGCTTAGCAGACGTAAGCAAGAGTTTTGCTATTATTATTAAAACAAAAAAAACTCACCCAAAAAAAACCCACAAAAACAAGCTATACATGTAGTTAGCACTTTTAAAATCTACTTTTTTCACACACTGTAGAGGTGATCATGACTTTTAAGGTCAACAATAGACAAACTTGATGATTTGAGCAGGTTTCAAAGGGCACTGAATTTCCTGCAGATTCTGTGTCTGTGTACTGTACTAATATGAACAAATCAGTGAGACATTGACATGTTCAAGTTTTACAGCAGTCAAAGCAACATGCAAATTATCCATCCCAAAGAGCTCTCTTTTTGCTCTGTTTAATGCTACAAGGTAATGCAAAAGGGAAATGCAAATAATGCATTTAATCACAGATGCAATGCTTGTATTGTGTGCGCCTCCTTAGAAACCATGAAGTGCATTATTTGGCATGAAAATGCATGATCTAAAGTTGGAACATCAAATAAAACAGTAAAAAGTGCAAATATATTCAATACTTTATGTACTAAATATAAAAGAGAGCAAGGCATTATATGGAGAAAATAGAAACAGCTTAAAATAAGACATATGAGAGAGATGCATTATCTACTTTTCGTTAGCTTTATTAGTTACCTATCTGCACCTATTGCAATTTGTGAGAGATATTTTCCTACTGAGGTACATGCATTTTCCCTTCCTGTCACATTTCCTGCATAGAGCTTCCGAAATAACACTGAAAACCTTAAAAAGGCAGACCCTACATTACAGTTTAGATTCACATTTCCAGGAAACACAGACTTTAAGCAGAAAAAACCAGACTGTTAAAGGGTTAACAACTTAAGTGTGCCACATTTTACACATAGAAATTTGCTTTAATAAAGGACACTGAAAAGGAAGAAGCCACAAAGGCTGAAGAAACACATCTCCTGCAGCAAGTGAGACAGGATACAAACGAACCCCGTAGCTCCAGTAAGAATGAAGATCTGTTTTATTTCACTTACCAGCATTATCCATTTCCCCCCTTGGTATTCAAAAAAAGCAGAGTTCCCCAGAAAAGCAGCTGGTACGGTCTCGCTCTTGCTAATGAAGCTGGCTGCCCTTCTCCTGGTTATTAGACCTTGCTGGCAGTCAGAGCATACTTCATGCACTGACTGCAGTAGACATCACCAGGAAATTTATATCTCCAAGGATGACAAACAGCCATTAGCTCCATTATAGGCTGATTAAGATTGTGCGAGCCTATCAAGTAGATACTTAAATCCCGCAGGGTTTTACCGCTTCGGGGAGAAAACAAAAGAACTCCAAGCCTATAATATTGAATATACGTTTCTGAAAAGTAAAAGTAACCCTAAGGAAAGGTTTAATGGGTAGGAAGGCAAAACTTTAAATAAAAAAGGGATATATTACAGAGCAAAGGGCTGTGATTTATCAGTGACGCAACAGCAAAAAGTTTTAAGGGGAAAAAAAAAGGGGGAGGAATCTACGGCTGAGAAAGTGTTAGGTTAGATTACAATTTGCAGCCATTAGCTTTGGCTGTGTTTTAAATCCTACAAGTTCTGCACCTGATGTTCCCTATGGTTTCGGGGGGAACACAGTAGAAGTGCTTATCTGCAAAAGCACGTCAATTTATTAACTGCCTGGAGACATTCACTATTATACTGTTTATAGCTGAATGTAAGGAAAGAGTGAAAAGTAACTACAGGGCTTTACTTCTCTTAAAGTCAAAGTAAAAACACACTGGATGCTGGAGGGATTAGACTCAACAAAATCTGAATGACATGTGCTGAGATGAACAGGAACTACTCCTAAATTTTCCACACCACCTGAGTCTCTGATGCATAGGCTCTTCCCCCACAGAAGTAAAAAACCAACCAACCAAACAAAACCAGTATAGACTCCTAAACATTTCCCTACCCTACACCTCTAGCGTTTCCTCCTTATAAATGAAAAAATACCTTATTTTCAATCTCTCCCCTGGCAGGAGCAGGTGAACAGCAGCCGTACATGGAGGGTACCAGGAAATTTGAGTTCCATCCCCCTTTTTGGGCACTGATTTGCTGTGTAACCCAAAACAAGGCATTCTGTGCCACAGCGTTTACCCAGTGGTGAAAGGGAAGCCATTAAACACGCTGCCTTTGGTGAAAGAGAATGTCACAAAGTACTGACACTACATAAATGCCACACAGTATCTTCTCAATATTTTTTGCCTTCTTTTAAATAATTCACTCAGCTGCTACAATCCTCTTTATTGCAATGGAAAAGAAATACAGATTTTTGTGACTGTATTATATTGAAATGAACCCCCTTCAGCCTCACAGCATCTCATAAGCAACAAAATACATTTTCCATTCATCACCCCTTCGTTGCCCCTTTGATCTTATTTGTCCTTTTTAAATGTTAAATAAAAAGACAGATGCAGCACTGATCTATTTACACTGATTAAGAAGTGGAGAGAATCAATGGCTGAGAGCTAAAGTCATCAGCAAGAATGGAGAATATCTAGGGCACACTGGATATATTCTGTATTTCCAGAAAGGAAGCGCTTGGAGGTCTGAGGAGAGACTAAAGATTAGAAAACTGTCACACTTCATATTAAGCTTCTATTTATAAGTGGCTTATAAAAAGCTTATAAAAAATAGAAGTTATCGTAAGCATGTTGCATTAGTACATGTTACAGATAGCTACAACCACACCAATACGAAGGGTTAAAAATGACTAATAAGGAGCTTATTCATCTGCTAGATATTGTATCAGTTAATGACAATTGATTAATGTGCCAATTTAGGTAACTGGTTAATGTGCATCTGATGAAATCTAGTTGCATAGAAGCACTAAACTGGAGGCCATGAGATGGCCACCTGGTAGATGCAACCAGTTTTGTCTAACTCCTCTGCGGGAGGTAGCTGCCTGGTCAATGATGGGTTCCTGGAGAAAAGGAGAGAAAGAAAGACCTCTTAGTGGGTCTTCAAAGCCCCACAGGTCCTGGAGAGAGCTGCAGGACGTACTGCAGCACCAGCAGACTGCTCGGGAGAGAAGAGCAGAGGATTGTGTCTTTGTGCAAGGACGCTGTTGCTTAACTATGGAGCCAAACAAGGGAAAAGCAAGCTGCCAGCATAAAAGGAAGAGATTCCCTGGTTTGGAGGTGGGGCTCTGCAGCGCTGCAAAACCTACAGGTCTGAGCCCAAACAACACTGAGGGACAGTGACAAAACCACCGCGGTGCAGATGGGCATGGGCATGTGCATATCTTAAATCCTAGCAAGTATGCAAATGTCTTGTGCTGATTAAAGCTAAGAGAGGTTGGTTTTGAATCCAAGTTGTTTGCTCTGAGTTTCACTTGGGCTGGGAAAGGGGAGCTATGCACTTGAGCAGCCACCAGGCAATGGTGCAGCTATAGGAAACCGGTACTGACCCTGGTGGCTGAGGATACAGGTGGACAACAGCCTGTGCTAAAGAGCTCAAGGGAAGACCCAAAGTTGCACTTACTTAGACCTCAGGGAAGTGAAACGCTCCAGATGGTGACTACTTCTATGTGACAGACAGGCCCTAGTGTGTGCTGTGGCTGAACCCCAACTGCAGGGCAGACGAGCTTCATGGTACGCTTCAGGGTGCTGGTCCCTCAACCACGCAGATGAGAAGACCTGCAGGAGTATACCACAGCTCCCTTCCTGCCCACACGCACAAGTTTCCTTCCAAGGAAGCCCTGGAAGTTGGTAATGTGTACCCAGGTCCCATCCTGACATGCAAGTCAGATACAGTCACAGCCTTAGGTCGGGTGAGGATCAGAATTGTAAGGATTGCTAGATTATGGGAAGTCCCAATTACAACAGCTTGATAAGGATTGAGTTGGGGTGCTTCATCAGGGCTGTGTCACAGGTAACAATCTATTAACTCTTAAAAGCTAACTATAAATGGAATGATATATGACCTAAATCTCTTCCATTTGAACAGAAAATATCTCACCAGGAACCTACCAAAACAGAAAACTTTACAAAATGCATGGCTTTTTTTTTTCTTGTAGGTAATTAGATTATTGCATAGAAATTAACAAATGTGTGGGATCAGGTGCCGTTATTATAGGATTAAAGTGATGTCTCCCTGACTCCACATGGGCAAAAGAAAGATACAGATATTAGGTGGGCTTGAACAGCAGGCTGCAATTGTTATTTAAAAGTTAAATATACATATATTCTAGGCATAAACTTATTTAATTTGTGAGTACAGAGCAACCCCATCACAATCTATAGTTGCATGACACCGAAATACCTCAGTCTGTTTAAGGACAATTCTGTGGAAGGACTGAGACGCTTAGGTGTGCACAGGTCCAAAGGTCTCTGTTCCCCTTCCCAAAATCTCATACTCCATCAACCTGTATCCCAGTTTTTTTCAGCTATGAGGTGGTCCTGGCTCACAGTTCATTTTGGTCATAGACACTTAAGACCTGGCTTCAGTCCCTTGTTCATCGACAGACTTCCTGAACAATTTTGTGCAAGCTCCTCCAACATCTGACCTCCTACAGGAACGACTTGTACCATGCTCGCTCCCCACACCTCGGGTGTGTGAGGGTAAACACACGGGAGGTTGTGCGAGACCCTGGTGGTACAGCGTTAAGAGCCGACGAAGCAGCTCACTCAGATAATCAGTGCCACCTCCTAGAGAAGAAAGCATTATGGGGTACATTAGAAGCACCGCTTATGACACAGAACCCTAATGATCCCGTTCTTCAATGTACCTGATGTACACAGCCTGCTGCAGTAATGACATTTCACTCCCGGGAAAATGGATGAGGATTCACAGAGGCAGAGCAATCTGCCCAGGTAAGAAGCAAATAGAGAAAGCAGGGTAAACAGAGACCTCAGCACCGAGCCCTCAAAACCACGTTGTGTTGACAAACTCGCAGAACTGATATACAGCTTCAGCTGTGGTGTTTCCAATCATGACAAAGATGCCTAAGAACACATTTAGAAAATGTGAAATCTGGCTCGGCTCAGTGCAGATTTGTCACTGCAAAGATCTGACTCTGTAAGATGCCATTTCGGGCAAAATGTTTCACTTCCCTTTCACTGTGTCTGTTTCTTCCCACATAGAAACCATCATGCAGGTGTCTCTGGGAGAAGCTGTACTTGTTTTTAGATACTGTGGGTTTGTGTAGTCGACGCCAACACTCTAAACACTCTAAATATACAGCTTCATGCAATTCTTCTAAGTATCCACCAAGTCTCAGGGCGATGACCGTGGTGAACACAAGGAATCCGTGGTCCTCCAAAAGATGTTTCCTTCTGTGAAGTACACTTCTCTCCACCAGCGGTGGGGTGGTTTCACAGAGAAGGAAGAAAGGACGCTCTGAAGGCATGGGAATGCCAGCGAAAGATCTAGGCTCTCCTACAGAAAAATCCCAATTTTTCAGTCAGTAACGAAGACTGCCACTTTCTGCAACAGGATGCTTTATAAACCACACCAAAATCCTTGATTAGTAACATCTCTATAAATACAAAGTTGTTAGATGCACGTTCTTCAGGTTTTAGGTGTATGAAAACCACCTCTCCTTTGGCACGTTTTTTAAAATTCCTAGGCAAAAGGGAAAGCCTCTTGAGGAAGTGGCAAACCGTATGCATGGAATAGGTTTCCCTGGGTTGGGGCTGAGGGTTCAGCATATGGCAGGACTGACCTACAGCAGACGCCTTCCCCAAGTTTCAGCAACGATTCCCAGCATCACCAGGAAAAGGTTTTGCCAAACGCCTTTTCCCCACCTCACAGAGGCAGAGAAGCTTGAGAGCAGGACAGTAACAAGTATGCTCTTTCCCTGGGAAGAAGCTACACTTCCACCTAGAGATATTGTTGATATATCACTGTAAGTGCCGAGGATGCTTAATTTTGCTGAGCAAACAACAGGGGCCCTTTGTTACCCAGGAAGACTTTATCCTTGAACAGCCCAGCCAGATGCAGAGGTTCTGACTCTTGCTGAAAGCTGCAAAGGGGAGAAGCAACACCACTGAAGTCAACAGATTTAAACTGATAGAAAAGAGTGGGATCCAGACAGCAACGCGTGGTCGTTGTAGGTGGGGATTTTCACAGCACAGATGGGTTTTCAGAGGGCGCAGGAAGGGGCTGGGCATGTGTTGAGAATAGTGCAGAGAGAGTGGCAGGGCTGGGGGAGAGGAGGCTCAGAGGCAGTGGGAGAGGAAAGCGGGGACGCGGGGAGAGGTCAAGAAGGAGGTTTCAGCATTATCATGAAAAGGGGGGCTCTGTGGGAGATAAAAGCAAGGACAAGAAAAACACCTCTAAATGCTTGATTATTTAAGTAAACTCTAACTTGTTTCTGAATCCCGGCTTGTAGTGAACTCATATCTAGAAAGAACCGTGGTGTGTGTCCAGTTTGAAAAATAAACACACGTTTTTCGCCTTTAGTTTTCCCACCAATCCTGCTATCGAGGGAGGCAGCTTTGTACATGCCTAACTGCCTACATAGCCATGGAAATCTTCAGAGGGCTTCTTGGACTCGTATGTGCTTGAATGATTTATGCCATGCCCTGACATGACCAAAAGTAAATATATATTAAATATCTGCTGGTGCCACCACGAGCACAGCTGCACAGCTGGCAAGGGGAGCCTCAGAAACAAGACGTCTAATGGCTTCTAGCGTTTTTATGACTATTTAAACCAGCTCAGAACTATTGGCAGGCTGGCTGCCTTCAGAGTACAATTAAATCTACTCAGAGTCAGGTCTAATTGACATGCTGGTAAGAATGACATAAGTCTCAGACTCATCTGCGCTCTCTCCTCCCTCTTATACAGCCATTACTTCTGTATCGCTTCCCCTTCTTGCCTCGCCGTGGCCTCTCATGGGCACACGAACACACACAAACTGGGCTGCGGTTAGTCCTCCCTGTTCTTCTCTTGCTGGAAGCCAAACTCTCAGAGCCTGTCACGTACCAGCTTGTACAGACCTGAGTAGGGCTGCAACAGAGGGAATGTGTATGGATCTGAAACCGCCACACATCTTCCACTGAATTCTCAAGTATCTGCTCTCGGGAACAAAATGTGCCCTTCTGTTTGCTTTTTACAGTCTCCCAAAATTGGAAACGGCTTGAAAAAGCAAATGGCTACTAAAGGGATTAGGGGTATGATTTGGGAAAGTGCAGAAAAGAGATTTTCCTCAATGTCATAGAAAACTGGGTAAGGGTTCTTCTGGGAGAAAGGCTACCGGACCTGGACAGCCGTTTACAATCCCTGGCGTGGGTGTTCATGATTTAATATAACATATTGCTCACATAAGTGAATTCTGTCAAGCAAACTGAAATAACCTCTCTCCTTTTCTCTTTAAATATCACAAACAAGCGCATTGAAACGAGTCACTATTCCTATGGAAACAGAGATGAGCTCCAACCAAAACCTTACCTCAGAGCATGGCCTTTGCTACCCAGAGTGCCAGGCGAAATTGGGCATAGGAAATAGGGCAAAGCAGGGCAAAATAAGACTACTGAGTGAATTGCAATGTAGCAGGCTGATATAATCCTCAGTATTATTCGATAATAACAAGGAACAGAAAATTTGTATCCATACGTACATTGTGAAATAAAGTCCCAGACTCAAACCCCATTTTATGGGCTACAGGTTTCCCACACCTGTGCTAGACAATTGCAAAGCCTGTTTATAAAATGTTCTGGCTTTGAAAATCTACGAACATCTTTGACTGCGCTGAAGCCATCACAATAACTGGCTAGACGCAATAGTTGTATTTGGACAGATTTTTCTGTAAAGAGGCAAAACTGAAGCTCTGGATACAAGGACAGCCAGTTTTGGATCTCCATTCGTTTGTCTCCGGCTCAGTCCTTCGGTGGCTGCTGCAGCAACAAGTCGCTCTCGGTGTTCAACTCGAGGAAGATGGCTAACACAAGCAAAAATGCTTCAGCCTTCCATTGCAATGTAAAAAGTGAACACACATTTTGAGTTATAAAGGGTAAGGCACCAAGTAAAACAAAAAGCCTTTTAGTCTGTCAGAGAAAGTTACAGTAAGGAACAAGGGTTGAAAACTGAGAACAGGCAGTTTCAAATAAAAACAGGTATCTATTGCAACAGCAAATGGGATTAAGCTACCAAGGCTGTCGGTGTTTTTTCTCTCTCTGGAGGTCATCACATCAGGACTGGATGTCTTTCTGGATGACAACAATCAAACATAAGTTACTGAGATCAGAAAAGGGTAAATTAGAGTAATTTAAGGGCTTGTATCACACAAGTCAAACCTCATAACCCCTCTGGCATTAGTGCTATGAATCTATGTAAAAAGGCCAGTCTTCATTATCCTTGCTGAAATGAAATACCAGATTTTTATCATGCCTTAATGACTGCATACAATAGATTTGCAAAACATTTTACCCTGCTGCTTATCTCGGGACCTTATTCTTACCTTCTGCCCACCACTTTTCCTCTTGTGTGTTCTGCAGATTTCTATCTTGTAATCTTATGTACAGTAAAAAGAGGGGGAATTTAACCTTACTGAGATGTATAAACATAGCTCTTTTACTGTTTTGCCTTAAAATCTGCTAACAGATAATTCAATGAAGGAATACCGAGGAAAGACAATATATCCTGGTCTGAGGATCTGAGGTGCTATCTCACTCATGGTGAAGCCAACAGCAAAACTTCCACTTCAGTGGGGCGAGGACTTCACCTCTGGGCATGAAACATGTGGACAGGCTTATGTTAAGGATAAGGGAGATTCTTTGTACATCAGTTTATTTTCAGTAGTATGAGTAAAAATACATGAAGAAAGACTTAAGCAATGGAATAGAAGAGTGCATTTGAGATATTTGTTGTCATTTGTCTTAATCCCCCTCTCCCAGGTGAAGTGAAATTTAGGCAAGTGAGAACGAGATAATTATCACTTAAATGTCAAATGCCACCCATAGGAAAGTGATCAAATAAATACTGAGAAAGACAGCCTTTCAAAATCTGAAGGCTGATGAACAACCACTAGTGTGAAGCCATGTGCTGTACATTATGCACTATACATTTAGCCAGACAAACTAGACTGACTCTTTAAAGGTTAGTGTTTTGTAACTTGATTCCTGAGACAGAAATCTGAGCAGACATAAGTTAGAAACAACAAGGGGAGACACTTGACAAGACCCAATACAGACAGGTATAACTTCAGCTTGTTACCTTACTGTCTCTTCCCCTGAGGTCCTGCTAGTTATCAGATAGATCTCACTGCTAACCAGTGTTGCTTTTGTACTCCACACTACTCATTAAAAAAGTAAAATCCATCAGCCAGAAGCTACCATTAAATAAGGGAACACTGTTAGGTGCTGCCAGATGTTCTGCAATATTTGGAAAGGAGAATGGCAGGAGAACCTAACTTAAGCAGAGTAAAGGATGCCGCTTGAGTGTGTTTTCCCAAATGGGTTTAAAAAATACCTATTTATCTATATTTATATATAAATGTACTCTCTATATTACTGTACTGGGACTGCATTCTCACTTAATTGCAACTTCTACTCCACATGGGAGGGATTCCCTTTACCCACATATAGTCCAAGTTATGGTATTGACATGAGCAATTGGTATCTGTACAAGGTCTGATGGAATTATGTCTCATTTCTTCAAGCTCAGGGTTACTATTACTTCAGTCCCTGAGTTTCCATGGAGTTGCAAAGATTACTTTCCTCAAGCTGAGTGGGCTGTGTAATAGTGAAGTATGCCCAGCATGCCTAAATGGGACCATCTACGTCGTGCCAGCAGGGACCCCTGAAACAAAACACTCAACTTTTTCCCTATGTCTTGCAGTTTCCTGATTCAAAGTGAGACATTTATGAATAAGAACTTCCTGTGCTTGATCAACCTGCTCAAGGGATCCAGTTAGACTAGGATCACAGCTCCAGATGCTGCCAGTACAAGGTGCTCCATACTCGCACCAAAGGATATTTCTTTTTAATGACTAATAGTCAGAAATTGACTTAGCTTCTCAAGCGCATAGAGTGTGGTGAATTGATTGTCTGTTGATGTATATGTAATTTAACTCTCAGTATCCTTGTCAGTCACATGAATGTCTGTGTTTTCTTTGACTTCTGCTAAACTCTTGTCCTTAACTGCTTTAGGTACCACACAGGGGATCACTTTACCTTGTACAGCTCGATGATTTTCTAAAACCAGCAACAAAACAGATGTTGAAATGCACCTCAGAGGTAATGAAAGAACAGGTATGTTTTAATTCTTATAAAATATATATTTGACCTGAAAGAGGGTAGTTAACAGCAGTAGTTATCTTTATTGTGATTCAACAATGAATATGCTTGCCAGAACTTACTTGAAAATGTGTGTCACAAATACAGAGCTGAACTGGTATCAGCAAAGCAGATCAGACAAACTGGCAAGCTGGAGATGTGCCATATGCAGGTGTTGGGAAAATACGCATTAGAGAGAGTTTGCTTTTGCTGAATGAACAGACAAGGTAAATATTTTCCTTCTCAGGATGCAACTGTGTCACCATAGGCTGTACTTTCATTAGACCACAGCTGGCCAGTATAGCAGAAGAAAAATGAAACCCCAGAGTAATTTCAGGTAACAATGCTGATAGTTCAGCAGCCCGAACTTCTTATTCTCAGTCAAAACTCTAACAGTGATCCACTCCAGCATGGAGCCAGAGGGCAAACTACTGTTAATGCAACATAAAGACTTCCACTGCTGCGAGGTGTATGATGATGAACTCAACAACATGGTATAAATCTGGTTCAAATTGCTTAGATGCTTTGCTCAGAAGCACGCATGACTGGGGAAGAAAGGCAGAAAGACCAGAGAATTTGACTGAGGAGGCAACAATGAAGCCAGGGAAACTCCAGAAAAAAGTCCCAAGAAAAACCTAAGGACCAAACGTCAGCTGAAAAAGACTGAGCTGTGGGCAATGAAATTATGCCCTCTTGTTTGACTCCCACTGTCTTCAGGGAGACAGAACTTGGTATACAAACAGACGACGAAATCAGAGACATTCCTGTTTCTATACTCAAATCTCTCCTCCTAAGATTGCGTAAAAGTTCAAAAAGGGGCCAAATACACATGGCAAGTCAGTTTGTGATATTTCTTTCCTTCCTCAGCTATTACCTCAAATACCCTTTTTATTCTAACATGCCTTTCACCTGGGCATTCATTCCCAGGGTGTCATGTGAGGCAGTTTAATCCCTTTTGTGGCAAACAAGTCAGCACTGTTTTCCTGGGGTGGCAATCAGACGTAAAAAGAACTCCAAAGCGACATTTGTACGGCATTGTTCCTTTTCTTTTCCCTTTACAATAGCACCCACTTGCAGTCACAGTGCCTATTTGGTGTGCAATCTAGGATGCTGTAATTAACTTCTGAACACAGGTCTTTATATTAAAGCATCAACAAGGGTGTAGGAGAGGAAATTATGTATCCTGCTTTGTTTCTTTCTAAAAATAACAAAATTTCATCAGGAACATGCTGCTTGAATTTGCCCAGAGAGCATATTTAGAAATGCGGGGAAAGCTGCCCTCTTGAGAGCAATATGAAAAAGCTCATTAAAGCTGTTACAAAAGGCAGTTAGGTATTTTAGAGCTACACTGCCCTTCTCTTTACATTGCAGGGTGGTGAAAAGTATAAACTTCTTTGCTACAGTGAGGAAGAGAACATTACAGAAGGACCCTGACAAAAACATATTTGAAATATTCTTTTTACCTGCATTATTAATAGTGTTTGAATTATTAAAATGTAATGAATTTGAAATAGCTAATTATTTCACTGCTGCTATCTTTTTCTTTTGCCACTGAGGTCAGCATGGACAATGGGATTACAGTGAAGATTGTTTCCTCTTTTATTCCCCATTTTCCATCTTGGTTTTCAAGCACAGGCATACTGTCTTTCAATAATTCCCTTCCTCTAATTTGCTTTCAGTATAGCAGTGTGGGTATATGGCACAATCCTACGCAATCTGAAACTCTTAAACCTTCTGCTCTCTCTGTCCGCAGTCTTCAAGTCTGACAACCCCCAAACTCCCAGCATTTTGGTGAAAATTTGAAATGGTACGTTTCCATGTGGTAGCTTCAGCATTTCTGCAAAGCTTTTTTTCAAACATCTTTATTTTAAATCCTTACAAAACCTTAGCATTGGGCATAAATTACTTGACAGTGATTAACCTCTCAAGTACTTTGGAATTTTACCTGGATTTCGATAATGCTTTCTTTGTGTGCCGTGGTTATATGAAAACCAGACCCAAGGAGGAGCATGCCAATTGACAGAAAGCTGTATTACCTCTTATGTTACCTTATAAGCTTGAATTTGTGAAGACCGTTTTGACTCCTAGTCCTGTCCTCCCAAGCGCTTGCAACTTTCCTGGATTGGTAATAGCTGAAAATTTTGCAGAGGTATTCTGTAAATCCTACATTCAAATCAAAAATGAAGCATTGAGTAGAAGTGGGCCAAGGACTGCCCCCTGCAAGATCCTGCTGGTGATGCTCTTTTAGGCTGACACAGAACTACTGATAAATATTTTTGAGAGCAATTTATCAAACTGTTGTACACCCACTTCATGGAGATTACATCTAGGTCATGTTTCCTTAGCTTGTGTCTAAAACACAGTTCTATGGAACAGTCTCAAAACCTTTTTGATGTCAAGATACATCAAATCAAGATATATCTAATGTTTTTCTCCACTAGGCAACTTAGCCCTCCAAAAGTAGAAAATCAAATGGATTAAACACACATTCGCTGTCATTTAGTTACTGACTTTATTGTCTTATAAGTACTTGCCAATCGTTCAACATAACTCATTCTGGAACCTTACTGGGATGAATTTTAGTCTAACTGGTCTCCATCTTTTGTTATAAAACACCACACTGACACCAGGACACTGTCAAGCAACAGTGATTTGCAAAGCACTCCCCCAAAGAGCCAAGGTCATCCATCAATGTAGGTGCCCTGAGCCCGTGCAGAAAGCTCAGCTCCTCCGCCGTGCAGCCGGGTGCTCTGCTGCACCTCTGCCAGCATGACCACGGCTTGCTCTGGGAAGACCTACATGGAAACAGTAACGCAGGTCCAGGTAATTCATTTTCCTGTTTGGCTTTCAGGGATGGAGACAGAGGAGACAGCATGGCACACCTACTCGTCCCCTCCAGCCAGCCCATATCCGCCCCCTTCCAGCTGATCCCGTGAAAGGGACCTCCAGACAAAGGGTTGCTACACCAAAAGGAAAAAGCTTCTTCCACACGTGGCATCGACAATCTGGGCCAAGGCGGCTGCTCAGCTGAGTGAGGGCTGTTGGGGATGGTGGAACCCTACACACTAAGCACAGGAACCCATAGAGAGGCCCTGCAAATACAGGGGGAGAAAACAATATAAGTGAAGTGGTGATGAAGAGGACAAAAAAAGTCAGCTAAGGAGGCACAAGCTCTCAAGCTGCTGTCATGTGGTTTACAAGATGACATGGCAGAGATGAAGCTGATCTAGAAGATTGTGCTTGCCCCGCGTGTTTTAATGAGCCCACAGAAATTAAAGGAACAATCCTGTCAACGCCTGTCCATGTGAGATATCAGCCGTGCAGCACAGTTGTTCTCTGCACAGTTAGACAAGTCCTATAACATTTTAGAAATGTAACGTTTTAGTGACTTTTTATTAAATTTGCCATGCTTCCTTCAGAAAAAAAGATGATGCTTAAAGATAACTAAGCAAATTACATCAGTTTTTGAACTAGACCAGTCCACAAAGAGACTCTCCTACTACAGCTTTAACTATCACATTTCTGCTTTATGAAAGAAGTGCAATAGGCAGACCTGCTGATGTGCTTAGCCAGAACATGCAGATTCTCTGCTATACATCTCCCACAGGCTTTTATGTCCAAATCAAGAACTAAATCACTTCAGAAGTATTCTGAACAGTTAACCTAAAAGGAAGCATTCAGATACTACGTTGTCCTAAGGCTGCGACAAACAGTGAAGTAGGCCACCTTATTTATCGCATCTTTAGGTCAACGTTGTATCTGAATCCAAAATAGGTTAGTGCATAATTTTCAAATTGGTAAAATAAAACAACAACGCTTTTCATCCTGACATAAGGATATTATCAACTACACGTTTCAAGACCTGGTTGGAACTACACCATGCCTTCTCCCACAGAGTCGAGGAGATGAAGATCTTCCACCACCCTGCTCTAGCAACACAGCCTGCCCCAAAGCTTTCAGAAAGCCTACAGCAACCCTGGATATTCTTGAGCCACTGGGGCTGAAACACACCAAGCATTTCTTGTGGGTGTTGTGGAGTGGGGGAGCTTTGGCTCCTTAGTCTTGCAGATGCTGCAATGGCTGCTTGGGGGTTGTTGGAAGAATATGACTGCTAGAGGCTTGTACTTGGCTGGGACCTGGCTAATAAGAGCCCCTTTTTAAAAAAATGCCCTTTTTTTTTCTCTCCTCTCTCGCCCCCCCTTATAATCATTTGCACATCTGTGTGGGAGGTGGCCAGAATTTCCAGCTGTAACTTACCGGACTTCTGGTTTCGTTTGTACTACTTTAATACTATAATTTCATAGGACGTGGATTACATTCTATAAAATGACACAGTCATTTTTCACTGAGTCGCTTTTTCATGATTGTTTCAGGCAGTATTGAATAAATAATTGAGAAATGTTTTGATAATTCAATAACAGTGTTCTTTTCGTGTTTCATTTGGAGGATATGGCATGGGAAAACGGCTTACTTTTAGTCACATATCCAGTGTCTATACTTCTATTATTTCATATAGAAAAAAATTCTGTTGCACGTGTACTAGCATACATGAATGCTTTGAGGTTATCTGATACTTATCAATTGTATATGAACCACTTAACATTACGGGGGTGTTTTTCATGAAATACAGTCTCAAAGCAAAAACCTAGCCAGGCCCTCCTTCTCCAAGAACAAAGAAAGAAAAAAGGAAAATTGCCACAAAATTGTTTTGAGGTTGGAAAGAATGAGTGATGTCTCTCTTTTAGGCTTCTGGGGAAAACCTTTGCAATGGTGGAGTTTTCAGGCTGGGAGAAGGAATTCCTGTTTTCAGGGTCTTTCAGACCAGTCAAGGGATTCTACATCTGTCCTTGGAGCCGTGTACATCAAATCTAAATCTCTAGCAGCCTAGGAAAACATCAGGGTAAGTAATACTTAATTCAATGCACAACACCAATAGAGGTCTAGATGTGTATTTCTGAACACATTTTACAGATCCCACTGGGTTTTGTTTTAGAAAAGACTGCTTCAGGTTCAGCACATACAAAAATTTTAGTCCAATTATTTTAATGGTTTCTTTTTCAGAAGACTACATAATAAATGAACAACTCAGCCCGAGCGTCTGCCTTTATGAACTTGCTGTGGACCGGGGTCAACGCACTCTGTACAAATAGTGGAAAACTTGGCTCTAATTAAAGCCGACTTCTCTCGTAACAAATCAATGTCCAGGTGTGCAACAGGCTGCTGGCAAAGAATAAGAGCTTCTATTAAGTTCCCAAACAACACAGACAACAGATCTTGCTCACCCGCTCCTCAGCAGTTTCTTTGACAGATCAATATAAAACCCACAAGCCCCGACCAAAGTACAGCAGAATCAATACTACAAGGAGATCCGATTTCACCAGTACAACCAATACTGCCAAGCTTGCAGCGTTACCTTGGCTGAGGGAAGAGCAATGGCTGATAATAACATTTTGTGTTGCTTAAATATACATTTTATGGATTTTTTTTTTTAAAAAAGGGGGGGTGGCTTAAGGAAATGTAAAACGCTGCCATGCCATCCCATCCCACTCCAGCTTTGTGCTTTTAAAGGCAGCTGACTTTGCATTTAAAGACACGGAAACTAATGATGACTCTGCCATAATTTCATCCGGGAGGGAGCAGAACCCAGCCGAAACCAGCTCAGGGCAGTCTACCAACTCTGCTGCAAGAGGGCTGCTCGCTTCATATAACCAAGCCTGCATTTCAAATCCTCTCCTCTGCGAGCAGGTGGGTGATCCAGGCAGAAATCCGGCGTCGAAGAGACTGTATTTGCCGATCAGCATAACAACCGCCCCACCTAGTGTATCAGCCTCACACGGCAGCATCTCCCCGAGACACAAAATCTCTCACCCACCCAGTTTTCTCCCCAGCGGTCCCCTGGCAGTCAGCTCGGCAGCTGGAGAGGTTGAGGCACCTAAACAAATGGATGGAGGTGATAGATACGGAGGTGCAGCAAATGGGTCAGAAGACCAAGGGGGCAGTTGGGAGCAAATGGTACCAGGTGTTATCGCTGGGCTCAGGGAAAGCTGTTTTGGTGGCGACGAGGCCAGATGCTGCAGTAATCGTTAAGGATGCTCTTAGCTCTGAAAGTCCTACCAAAAATAACTAGAGTAAGTAAGAGGTAACAAAACAGGAGCTACAAGGGGGTGAATCCTCCTTTATGGCCAGGCAGAATATCCCGTTTTGACTGTATACTGACAAACCTAAGCATCCTCGCAAAAGCCCAAATGTCTGACTTTTCCAGCTTTTTCCGTTTCCCTCCTCCTGCAGCAGGAAGGCTCCCAAAGCTGTTGGGCCTTATAGGAGAGGAAATATCATGAACAAAGGCAAAAGAAAGCTCCATTAGCTTATACATTCATTACATGGGAAAAAAAATAAAAAGATTACTCACATGAGTGAGACTTCCTTCAAGAAGTTACTATATTGCAAACAAATTGTTTAAAGCCACTAACCTACTCATTTGCTGTTTTCTGTTGTATAGTCTGTATTTTTAGGTTCCTTCACAGATTTGTTGGAAAACTGCAACCTGTGGACAATTCTCCTCATCTCCACAGCAGGGCAGAGCTGGAGCTGGTAAGGGTCCAGCACATCAGCTCTGCTGGCCACCATAGGCAGATGGGCTCCTGCAGTGATTGATGCTAGATGGAGAGCATCCCCACTTTTCGCACACTTGGTGGGCATTGCAGTGCAAAAGATCTGGAGAATAAAGATTTTCCACTGAACAGGAATCAAGGGAGCTGAGCCAGAAAGTAGTTTGCTGGAAAAAAAAGTGGAAGAGACAGATTTTTCTAGTTAAAAAATATTTTTCTCTGTTTGTGGACATAATGGTGGGACTAAAAAAAGCCGCCAAAAATTAGAATGACGTAATTACTTCTGTTCCTGTTGGGGATCTTTCACATTTTAAACCCTCTCCATTTCCCTTTGCTATCTGAGTCAGTACTTTTTTCCTGCTAGATATTCCCCTGCCCTTCCTACTCCTTTTGATACCATAATAAAAGGACTAGCTGCATGGAGGGAGATAATACCCCTCACGTCAGAGAAGAAGAGCCAACACACTCCATACTCCCACTCACAGGCAGAAGAGGCTGGAGGAACTCTGTGTACCACCAGACAATCCCCCCCTTCCTATCCTTACCTAAGTAACAAGGAACCCAGGCAGAGCTCTCATCCCACGAGAAGACCCTCCTGCGTGAAGCGAGGCTGCCTCGAGATCCCCACGTCATCAAGTGTACCTTCATAGGGCTTTCACAGGAGAAAGGTGGAAGTCGCTGTATAATGTTACCTCCTGTGAAATTGTTATATATGCCTTCTACTTGCTCCTTGCTTAATTTCCTTTGGAAAACAATCTCACATTTATTTGGATCATTATTGAGCCTGGGCAATCACTAAATGTGTTAATGCATCTCATGCCTGCTTACATCAGGATTTTCTTAAGAGGCTGGAACTGAAAAAAATCCCCAGTCTGGTCCCAAAGGGACTTTTGCCTTCCAAAGGACTGTGATATTGAACTTCAGGTCACCTCATCTTTGTAAAGTGTTGTGAAGAAGCCTTCCTGGGGTAAAAGCTGCAGTGATGTGTTTCAGCCTGAGCCAAAGCCCTTTGAAGTCAATAGCAGCATTGGCAGCCACAAGTGTACAAAATTAATGAATCACGCCACCACAAAGATGAGGATGACATAGAAAACATATTATAACTTCATTTAAAATAATAATAATAAAAAACAACAGTAAATTTCTCTGTCTCTTTCTCCTAATTTCTGAATGCCCGGGCATGACAGGATCATGTTTTCAGAAGTTTTCAACAGCAAAGAAGCCCAGCAACCACTGAAAAAAAAAAGAACCACACAGCTGAGAATGTGACTATAAGAGCCAAATCAAAACAGTATTAAACACTGGAAACTCACAATGAAATCACAAGCCCAGAAACACCGCATTAGACTTCAGTGGCAGTGTACTGCTGCCTTCCAAACAAGGGGGCTGCACAGCAGCCGCGGGTGAAGCTCAGGTGGGTGGCAGTCACAGCGATGGCTTGGCTGGACCACGCTGGCATAGCCTGAGCGCACACTCCGTTGAAGAATGCTTGCTCTGCTAAAAGTGCTGGATCTCCTCCTTTTTCTCAAAGCCAATGCAATTTCTGAGACATAAAAATGCCCGTATGATCTACTAACACTGCACCAAATACACTGAAATGGGAGGAAAAATGTTGGAACAGACTGGAAAGGGAAAGGAAGTGGGTACCTGGCCCTTTCCCCTCCGTGGCAATATCAAAACACAGTCACCGAAACCTGCTTCCCTGTTCAGAGTGAGGATCCGCATGGCCAGGCTTCAGCCTTTCTCTTGGAGATGCTTGATAGTTACCAATGGTTCCTGATGGCTACCCATGGGTTCCTTCCTTCCCTGTGACTGCGTGCTTGTACTTTCTAGCAGAGAAAGCAAGGCTCCACCTGTCTGATAGCTAGATGCTTATATTTCAGTGGTTTAGAAAAATGTCATTTAAATGAACTGGACTGAACTGAAAGTGGTTAATTGTTTTTTTCATATATGCACACATCATCATAACCAAGAACCTATCAAAGCCTATGGACAGGGCACACCTGATATCCTCTTATTCCTTGCAGGTCATGAATTCTCAACAGAAGAAACCATACTGCCACTTTACGTATAAAATATGCACCCTTACTAAAAATTGCCCTGCAGTTCTATGGCAGAATATTTCAATGCCCACTATCCATGCAACTCAGTTGCTGTTACAGAAATTCTCAGGCTCAGAGCAGCCCACTTAGGGACATTACATCCCTCAGAGCGTCACAGAGGGAAGATACTCTATTAGAAGACAAGCAAGGAGATTTGGTTCCCTGAACCACACCAGCCTTTACTGCTGGAGTCTTCAGTGTCAGAGTGAATCCCACAAGCATCTGGCATCTACAAAATGCCACTGAACCCAGCTTCTGATTTTTCCTTGGTGTAATTATTACACTGGCTGAATTACTTTCAAAGTGATCCCAAATTGCCGCAAAACATGAAAGCCGCTCTTACAACAATTGCGTTTCTAAAAGATTAAGCTCCCATTAACAAATGGAGATTAGGGACTACAGAAATGTGTGCATATTTTGGTAGCTTTTATTGATGTTTAAAGGGATTTGAATCAGAAATCATTCACATGTATTTTCAAAACTCGGGTCCTTCTTATAAATGTGCATATTTTGAAGCATCTAATCCTGAGTTTCAGAGAGATGTGTATTTGACATTTACAGAGCTCTTTCCGGATTTTTTTCCCTCTCTCCAATTATTATGATAATCAATGTTTGTGTAAAAACATTTTGAATCAAATCTCGTTTACTTCATATATGATATGCGGGAAGTTTAGTTTTCTGGGATTTATTTCCTCTATGGGGTATATATAACTGAGACAAATTCACTGGAGCAGGAGTATGGAGTTCTAATAAGTATTAGAATTCCCTTCACTAATTAGTGCCTGAATTAAAATCTCCTTGGCATTATTTCTTTAAAAATAGCAATGGGCTTAGACGGCAGACAAAACTTGTTCATTCAATGTACTTCTCACTGTCAAGACTCCATTGCCTAGAGTTCATCTAAATATTCGCCTAAACTCATTGAAATTAATGGGTCCATAGAAGGGCCACAACGATTATCAGAGGGGTGGAGCACCTCTCCTATGAGGACAGGCTGAGAGAGCTGGGATTGTTCAGCCTGGAGAAGAGAAGGCTCTGGGGAGACCTTATAATGGCCTTTCAGTACTCAAAGGAGCCTACAGGAAAGATGGGCACAAACTTTTTAACAGGGCCTGTAGCAATAGAACAAGGGGCAATGGTTTTAAACGAGAGCAGGGTAGGTTTAGATTAGACATTAGGAAAAAGTTCTTTACTCTGAGGGTGGTGAGACACTGGAACAGGTTGCCGAGAGAGGTGGTGGAGGCCTCATCCCTGGAGACATTCAAGGCCAGGCTTGACGAGGCTCTGAGCAATCTGATCTAGTTAAAGATGTCCCTGCTTACTGCAGGGGGGGTTGGACAAGATGACCTTTAAAGGTCCCTTCCAACCCAACACATTCTGTGATTCTAAATATATATTTATCTTAAGCGTAGGGTAAGAGGGAGTGTAACACAACTCTTCAAAATACTGATTTTGCCCTTTCATTTCACTTATCTTATTGTCAGTTATTTCTTTGCTGCTTGGGAGAATTCATTCCCATCTCTTTCACTTCCCTCTGCTTTTAAAGGAGGTGGAGAGGAGACCCTGCCACAGGTGGGGGAACATAGATGTGTCCCCAGACAAAAAGCAAGATCCACCTTTATTTCCTTAGCCCAGTGCGTCTGGTGCAGGTGGATGGCTTGTACACTCCGTCCTGTGTCCCCCACTGTCATTCCTGACTTGGCCTAAACACAAAGCAACAAAAAACCCACAACGGCAAAAGCCCCTGCTCATAGCCACTGCAAAACCGCTTCTTTTCACATACTTTCAATGCGTTTCCAGCTCTGCTGGTAAGTGCTTCCAGCAGGGTAGCTTTCACTGTTCCTCCTGGGAGACTATTCCCCAGCCCAATAAATCTCACTCCCAAGAAACTTCTTTTACACATGTCCCGCCCTGTGCTTGCAGCACTTTTCCGATCTTGGCCTAGAATGAGTGGAACAAATATCTTTTTCCCCACAGAGTTTACACAATAATGCAATAAAGTTGCAAAAGCTGTGTGCTGCACCGAGTTACTTTCACTCGCCAGGAATTTATGTGATACCAACTTGTATGTTGCTTGCAATAGATAATTTCTAATTTTAATAAATTACAACAATTCCACTCAAGTTCGAAACCATCCATGACAGACAATATTATTACAAACTTCATAGAAGACATAAGAAAAGAAGTGTAGAAAATCTTCACTTAAACTGGTGACACCAAGACTGTATCTGAGGGTTTTTCTCCCCCTGAATTCAGCAGACCGGTTACAGACGTCTTGCCAGCACTCGCTCTGTCGGTGATGTTTCCTTTCTCTTCTTAGAAGACCGGCAACTGCGTTATTTTAGAAGTTGTAAAAAAAAGCACTTTCGTTTGCATTTTACCTAACCCAGCTTGAATTAAGAGTGATTTCAAAGTATCACCTAACCTGCTATTAGGCGATTACCTTGCTGTTTCATGATAGCGTGCCACCTTCCCTCACCCAAGGATGGGCAAATCTGCGCAGCTGCCTGCCTCCTGGTGCTGCCTCCGCGGCCGGCACAGAGTGAAAGGCTTTATTTGTCCTCATGGAAGCTGCAAGGGGAGGAACTTTCTTCCAGGGTCTGGTGATGATCAGGAGAGCTCTTTGACACCGAGCCAAAAAAAAAGGGCAGGCAGCACAGCCGCAGCCCCAAGCTCACCCCAAAGCCTTTCACCCCTAGAACTGAAAGAAAGTTGTTCACTCTGCTGTTTCCCTCCAGGTCTGGCAGATCCTGCGCTGCAAGGGTGTAGCATTCAGATGCTGTTTCTGATAGACCACTAAATGCACAGGCTGTAGTACAACGCACTCGTGTATCATGTGTCCGGTGATACACATCTGTACCACAGAGTCAAATGGCTTGTGAACCAAAATCACCTAGAAAATCATATATACATTCACCAGTTCACCTTGTGAAGATCCCATTAGGCAATCCCAAGCTGACTATATAAATAAGAGAAAGCTCAGAAAATCACTGAATCAGTCCTTTGGAAATCTTCCTCCAAAATAATTTTTGCTATTTGCAAATCAAAAGCTATTGTTTATCTCAACCTCCAAAGAATAAGACAAAATTCATAGCAGATGTGTTTCCAAGGACTTAAATAGCCGGGTGGCAGCATACTTTTTGGATTTGCTATTCGCTAAAATAAACACGGTGTGAAATATTGCCATTCAATTTTGTTTGCAGCAAGGCGCAACAGGAAGACATCGTAATTTTTTTAAAATGTTCAGGGCTCAAAAGTCAAAAGGCTGGAAGAAAGACGCCGTGCCCCTGGGGAGCTGCAACTCGTCCTCTCGGCTCACTCCTAAGGATACAGAGTTGAGAGAAACACAGAGAGGTGCCTGTAACCCAGGTAAGGAAAGCAGCATGCCGTGCTTCATCCTTGGGCCTGGAGCAGTTCGTATCATGACTTGGGATGTCCACTGCTCCCTGGTGGATTACACTTGTTCTGGCTGTGTAAGTAAAATGATTTATTTGTAATCCAACCCTTCTGAGCTTGCCAAAACTTCTTTTAATCAGAAAAAAAAAAAAATAATCAAAATTATGTCTTGTAGATGCTGCCTTTTCATGCTGCGCTTTGGTAGCACTCGTCTTTTTTCAGATAACAGTTCTCCCTTTCATTGGTGGTTTAAACCACTAACGTTAACCATCCGCCCTGACACTGGGCAACAGAGGAGATAAATAAAAAAAGTGGCAAGCAGATGACTGCGAATTAACCTTTCACTCACAAAGTTTAAATAGAGCTGCCTGTGTTTGAACACAAAGAAGGCCTGCAATTAGGACACATTCAACTGCAAATGCACCGCAACCCCTTCTTTACTGGGCTTGAAGCTGATACTAAACAATACCTCAACACTAGTTCCACTTGGTGCCTGTAATTTTCTTGAGTACTTGAGTGTATATTAGTCACAGATATATCTTAAAAGCTGTGATTCTCCCCCAAAACTGTAAAAAGCAAGCACGCAGGCTCTGGAGGGGGGGCTTTGCTCCACGTGCTTTTTAGGGTCTGGTTCTATGAAATACTCAACATCCTTATACTTTCAAGAAGGCATATGAACCTTTAAAGAATTTGATATCCAGTGATTTAGCCATGACAAAGCAAAGTGGTGGTGGTTGCACTTGCCCTGTATAGGTGGATGGGGTCCCTTAGAATAACCACATTTCTGTGCCAGGAGAATTCTGACACGTCTCTGCTGCCTTCGTTCCTGTTCCTGCTCCCTAAATTACATGAAAAAACCACACTTACATGAAATTTTCATATGATGAAAAATTCTAAAAACCTTAGACTAACTTTTGAAGTTACAATTTACCCCTTTCAAATTTTGCCAGATATTTCTCCTGAAAATGCAGAAATGTGCCTGAAATCAGGATTGTTTCTACAAAAAAGTGGATTTTCACAAAACTCTTATTTCATCAGGAGACATTTGTAGTCAAATAAACCTTAGCTAACTTAACAACTTTAAATAATGTAGAGATTGTGCCAGACTTCAGCCTTTTCCTGATCCTCACCACTGTGCCAAGCTTTATCTTAAAAAGGCTCTGAAGCACTTCTCCACCATTCCTAACACTGAGCAACCCTTTTTAGTCAATTTTTAGGAGATCTTCTTTTCTTAAAACTGAATGAATCTCTGCTCTGCCTGTACAAACTCTGACCTTTATCTTCCTGTGACAGTCAGAAAATAAACTTAATGTTTGCAGGTTCCTAGTCTGTTCACATCTCAGTTTCTGGGGAGCCTCCAACATCTGGGAAGCTCCAGAGTGCATCAGACTTGAGTGGGCAGGACAGAACCTCACATGTACCCAGCCAGACCTAGACAGAGGATGATCAAAAGTGGTATGTAGGTTATCCACACATGAGATTTATTGGAAGCTGTGGAGACGACAGAAGTTAGTAGGCGAGAGGGGAGTGAAAGAGTGGGGAGAAGGTGACAGAAAGAGAGAGATGATTGCCTTTTATTTCCAGTACTGTTTGGATAGGAATGACTTGGGTAAAGGTGCCAAAACTGAGCTACCGACTGATGCATCCAGCTAACAGAAATAGCCTGTGGTACTGTGCAACTGGCCAAATTCCCCAAGTGGGAGCCAACACAATTTGTGCACAAGACTGAACTCATGTCTGAAGTTGAAGGGGAAGAAAAAGTAACTGCTTTTAATAGGAGTCCACTCACAGAATCACAGAATCACAGAATGATAGGGGTTGGAAGGGACCTCTGGAGATCATCTAGTCCAACCCCCCTGCCAGAGCAGGGTCACCTGGAGCAGGTTGGTCGGGAATGCATCCAGATGGGTTTTGAATGTCTCCAGAGATGTAGACTCCATCACCTCTCTGGGCAGCCTGTTCCAGTGCTCTGCCACCCTCAAAGTAAAAAAATTCTTCCTCATGATTACGTGGAACTTCCTATGTTACAGTTTGTGCCCGTTACCCCTTGTCCTGTCACTGGGCGCTACTGAAAAGAGCCTGGCCCCATCCTCCTGACACCCACCCTTTAAGTATTTATAAACATTGATAAGATCCCCCCTCAGTTTTCTTTTTTCCAGACTGAAAAGACCCATGTCCCTCAGCCTTTCTTCATAAGAGAGATGTTCTAGTTCCCGAATCATACTGTAAATTGTGCAAATGTTAAAAAATGTAGTGCAAGCTGTAAAATACATGTTTAATTAAAAATAATGAGTAGATGCTACATTTTCTGAAAAATAACACATTTTGTAAAAAATATGATGATTATTTCAAAGAGAAGCCATTTACATACAGCATTTTAGCATGTGAAGACTTGCCACGCTGACATCTCCAGTACAATACTTCCTCTTCCACATTTCCCTCCCAGCCTCCTGCTGTTCAGCCCTCTACTTCTCTGAATGTGTCCAAGCGGCTTTAACAACAACATGAGAAATGGGAAGGGCAATCCAGAATGCGCCAGAAATACATAAGAAACATGTGAAAGAAGAGAGAGGGTAAGAAAGTGTCTTACCAGCAAAGCGTGGTTTAAACTGCTCTTTAGCTCAACTTCGTTATAAAGTCCTCTAGAGCACGGCGGACTTACAAAGCATAGCAGCTCTGAGGCTTCAGGCTTTATTAAAGCAGTGCTGATGCTTCTGAGCCTGTTATCCTACATACTTGATACTGATAAAATTGACTAATATTTCACTGCTTCCGCCTTTCATAATTCAAAAATCCTAACAATACTAAAGGCACTCGTAGAATTTATGCAACACAATATCTTGAAAGTCCCATTCTGCATCAAAACTGTGTGATGGGGAACAAGTTTTCTCAGCTCACCGTTGAGGGAAGTGTTGACTGCCTACAAACTCTGCTTGTATTTCAGGAAGATCACAGTGCTTTCCACATAAATGAAAAGCAAGAGCATCCCTTGTTGTGGTGGGTTTTAAGACGGACAATTTCAAAGATGAAGTGAAAAGTGATTGAAGTCGGAACACTGGAGTCAGGATTTTCTATTTTCTTCTAGACATTTTTCCTTTTGTGCCACTTGGTTTGTACCTGAGAAAAACTAACTTCTGCATCTGTTAAAAATACTAACATGCTAGGGGAAAAAAAAGAAAAAGAAAAGATTACCGCCGAAGATATCTTTGCCTTATGCTAAAGCACATTCAATGAGAACTACTAAAAATTCAGAAGCGAGACTAACAATGGTGTTACTGAAAACTGAAATCCTACAGGAATTCTGGCTCTGAAAAAATCGTGACTTCAAAAAGCAAAAATAAACAAAAATGTAAGCTCTTCACCAATCTTTAAAAACCCTGCCAACAATCCCTAGCCCTTTGACCTTAAATAGTGCCTGCTTTTTCACGAAATAACGTCAAAAAAGGCAGGAGGCAGAGGGTGGAGAAGAAAGATAAATGATTTATGCTAATGATGGATTTGATTGATGAAATGTTTAGGTTTCAACCAAAACAAATGCTTTTTTGGAACAAGCTGTTTACATTCAGCAAGAGAAGGAGTAAAAGGTCTTCTTCAGCTACTCTTTAGATCACTTCTTCAGGCTTCATGCTTGACGTGCGGTCTGATATTAAATGGTTACTTGCTAGAAGCCACACATCAGCAGGAAGTGCTAAATGCCAAAGGGCCTTGAGAAACTAAAACACACACAGTAGCAAAACGCTGAACAGATCGCACAGTCAGCTACTGATTAGTTACTGCAAAATACGCATTAAGTCATATGCTGTGAATGTTTGCAGTCTGATTTCTACATAGCCAACCACGAAGATTATTACCACATTTAGAAAATACTTTTTTTTTTTTTTTTTATTTCTGAGCCCAAGTCTGAATATTTGATTGTAAAGTTGTTGTCCCAGAAACTGGGTCATGTGTAAATGACACATGCTATATACATGGTTTGTATTCGCAAACTGTAGTGTTCCCAGTGTTCCCCCTTTCACACGTAATCAGGCTGGGCTAATACCAAGAACTTACCCCAGTTATTCTGCAAGAGTTGGTGTGGAAAAATAACTTTTAGTCCAGTATAAAACAGGCAGATTCTTATTTCATATGCATTATAGTACAAATTCATATTAGAAATGGCTGACTATATTTGGCACACACTTCTTCCCTGCACGCTCATCTAATCTTATAAATTAAACCAGTTTTCAGGCAGACTTAAACTTTGTCAATGTATGCAGTACAAAATGTTAAAAGATTCCAGGATTTTTCCCCAGCACCCTTCTGAAACTACAAGTTACATATAAAGATGACCAGAATGGGATTTAACATTATGGTATGATGGTCTAAGCATGTTTCCAAATTATTACAAAGAAGTAGATGCTTCAATTCTATAAGCATGTGTCAAATGGCATATGGTTATGCATGCTGCCTCTTCCTGATAGTTTAAATTTTCAAATTCATGGAAAAAATATTAATGTGAACTTAGGGACAGGATGCATTGTCTCTTGGAAATTACACAGTTGTATCAAATCCATTTTCTAAATCCCTCTAAATGATTTTTTTCTTAACTGCTACTATATTCTAGTAGCAGTTAGTCGCGTATCTTAAATGCTACTATTCTCTACCTTGGGCTTCTTGCAAAATTCTGTACTTTCATTTATGATGTAAAGAAGTCCTGCTTGATACAATGGAGAATCACGGTTTCCCATAACTCCCATATTTTCATATAATGTATCAAAACCAGATGCTTTAGTTATGAGTGTTCTTCCACATCATGAGGCTGTTCCCTCCTCACCCCTATTTGTGAGTGAAAACCACCATCTTTCTAACTGCCGTCCCAAAGCACATCTGATGTCTTCCTCACAAACTCCAAACTCAACTCCCATAGACCTTGGTAAGACTCTTGCTTGGTGTATATGGAAATTAGATCCAATAAACTGTAATCTGTAGCCATTTTGGGAAATATGAGTACAAGTGCAGAGGGAAATAAAGGCAAACCTTAACCTACCCACCCTAAATCTACATTTTTCCCGAGATTCCATGCCCCCAGATTATCAAGTCAATGTCTAGAGCAAGAGTATTTTGGGTTTCACGCTTTCTAGATTCTCATATACCTTCAGTGGTCAAAAACAACTCCTTTGCATCACCCAGAAAGTTTGTCTGTTAAGAAGAGAATCTGACACTTGTTAAGTTTGCAAAGTGGAGCACTCTAATCATGAAAAGCTCAAGGAAGTCCAAAAATCATCAATTTTCTTCTCATCCAACATCAGCCACCCTGATGCTCTGATCACTACATGAAAGCTTCCCCAGTTCTTCACTTAACTGGGGGATTTAAGCCATCTTTTCACCCACCCTCTTCTGGAGTCAGCAACAGATGGCATCGTAGCTGTTACTCATTATCGTTTTGAATAAATTAACTTGTGAAGGACCAGTTTGCTAGCCAAAAAATCCCAAATCCTGGGATGTACAAGTTTTGAGACAGGACTGTAATTTGCACTCAGCCTTTCAATCTCTGCTGCAACCCAGCATCAGGGGTATAGCCTGAGGTATTGACGAATTGCTTTCTGAATTTTCAGGTAGCTTTTTTTCCCTATGCCATTAGACAGGCATGGAAAAAAGCATGAAAGGAATGGAAACATGCATAAGGAGCTCACATCTCTACCTGAAAGGTGCGCTTCTTAACAGTGGAACAAATTATCTGAAACTTCTGCTTCTTGCTAAAGAGCAAGACCTTGAGAGGAACTGCAACATTATGACAGTGTCAATCCCAGAGTGGAGAAATGGGTGGTTTTTTGACTTCTGGTCTGAGCAGTAAAGTTCCCTTTTCACCAAGATGTGCCTCACCACAAACCTCACCAACTTCGTAACAAAATGCAAGGCTGTAGTATAGCAAAAACCACAACACTAAAAAGAGAGCAAACTGAAAACTGTCTACGTGGACATGCAGACAAAGAACGGCCACCGCAGTAGCTGAGGTTGGTACCTCAGAGCTGTCGCGAACAGAACTGCCGGCAGCGATTCGCATCCGGAGCACAAAGGCAGCCGATATGAAATAGCAACCTCCTCCTCCACCCTGTACCCCGGGGCTCACCGCTCATGCTGAGAGCTGCCCTCAGCCCCATAGCCACCAAACCTAGATCTTCAAGAAGTTCTGGGAAAGCACTTGAACAGGGTCTTTGTTTCAAATGCAGCTCAATCCCCATCTATGCCAGGCAAATCAAAAAACTTGGCTAACTTGATCCACCTTTAAGGTGGGTTTAAATCTAGTCACTAAACATGGAAGGCTGCTTAAAGGTATGTAATTCAAGCAGCTTTCTTCAAGTGGCTCTGGTGTTGCTCTGAAATTTTAGGAGAATATGTTTTTCTCCACCAATCTCCTTGAGATGCTCTGGCAAACTAGCCAGTTGTCAGGTAGGGCATACCACAATGTTGAAGCGATGCACAGGCTATGCCTGCCACGGAGGCTCTGAACTTCACTGACATTACACTTTTCCAGGGTCTAAATCAAAAGTCTAGATTGTGCCATCCTTACTCAGGATGAGGATCACCTTATTCTTCCCAGGGTCTTACCAGAAGAAAGAGTTGGAAGCTAAAGGCTTGATAAAATGATGGGAAGGTGACAGCCCTGAGAGGGAAGTTAAGTAATCTACCACTAACCCTAAAAGAAAAGGCCAGCTTTAAGAAGAAAAAACTGAAAATTGACTGTCCTCACAAACTGGACCGCAGCTAATGAAGTGAGATGCTGTAAAGTGATACCAGGAAGTTGCTACCTGCAGCATCCGATAATAGCAGAGGAAGGAGTGGGGGTAAGAAAGCACAGGCAGCATAAACTTGGGGACCACCCGACCAGCCTCGCTCTACTGGCGAGATACACACAGTTCTGATCTAGGATAACAAACAGATGCATTTTATGAGCTGCTGCCAAAGCTGCTTTTAGAAAGCCTACTATATTTCCCTTGGCTTGAAGGGTCTCTACAAATACTGCCTCTTAACAGATCCTGCATTGAGAATGGAGGTGGTAAAATAAATGAGAGCGTGAGCTGTCTATAGGGGTACCAACCCATCGCTGATGGAGCATGAGGAGACAATATCGTCTTCTCAGCGCAACTGGCCTCGGGATCTAGAAAACGAAGACAAATGTGCAACAGAAACTGCAACTTGTGACTTCAACAGTTGCAAATGAATCACTCCAGGAACAGGAAGCAAGCAAACATTTTGCAGGTTATTTAAAATGCAAATTGTTCTTTTCTAAATGGAGCAGCAGGAGCACAGGTAACATCTGATGTAAATGAGTGACCTACTTTAAATTAACCAAATGGTGCAGCTAGAGAAAGAGGTAGAAGCAAAAATAATAATAGGGCTCATAGCGTTTCTCTAAGTGCATCACCTTTCTGTCCTCATTACGGTTGTTCTCCAGGTTAGTGGGGGAATGCAAAAGCAGGTTATTTTAATGGCATGTCAGTATAAAAACAATTCTCTAACCACCACATTAAAAATTAAACAGCTTTGCATCTTTAATGCATACTTTCCTTTTTAAAGACGGAATCAACAGCTGTGTGGCAGCATGTATTTTTGTTGTGCCCAATGAGCAGCTGGAAAAAAAATACAAGAAGCAGCAATGGAGAAAATACAGAATGAAAGAAAAGATATCAAAAAAATAAAAACCAGAGAAAGCAACTCTTGTCACTTTCTGGCAGGAAGCACATCCTCAAAATTAAAAGAAAAAATCAAGTAGGGCAACTGGGAGGCCTAAGTTTTGAGTGTAATAAACTACAAATATAACAACACAATTTAAAAATACCATCATTTTACCTCCACTGGATTTGCCAGTCTCTTGTAATGAGCTGTTAGTAGTCTTTGTAGTTAAACTAACAACCAATATAGTCTAACATTGACATAGTCTCAATCTTGTCAACCTCTGTGGCGATCCCTCTGCATCCCAGTTAAGGCACCTTGTGTACACATCAAGTCGTAGGACATTGTTCATGAGCACTCTTCCAGACAGTTCTGAAATACACCTTACACCTAAAAGTAGTCCTTTCCGATTTGGACAAACCACTGGAACCTTCTCCCTGTCCCAAATGTCCTTCAATGTAATTTCTAAGTAGACACAGAAAAAGGTAGAGCAGAAAATGATGCAGAAAATGGCACATAGAGTTGTTTTTGCTTGCAGCCTCTGGCCCCACAAGTTGAATCTACTTGCTTCTACATGACTAAGCAAGTTTTCGCTCCCTCTCTCCTCATCAGGCAGGCATAGCTGTATATTTGAGCTTCCCCTAGCAAATGGTTTGCTTCATCTTAACACTCCCTGAGGAGCAAACATAAGAGGACACTGTGGCCCATTGCAGACCTGACCACGCGCTGCCCTGTCCTACTTGTGCTGCAGCAGAGGTGGTCCCTCTGTGCACTCTGGAGCTTCCCTGATGGCGTTGAGGTTCACAGATACCTCTGTGCAGAAGAGTGTACGAGCGTATCCAAAATACCTACATTGCCAGGGACGTATGTGCCTACAGTCTTGTTTCAGTCAATAGAGCAGGGCTGATTTGCAATTAGGAGAGCCCGCATTTTCAAAATGTGCTCAGCTGTATGGAGACCAGAATTTCATTTTCCTTAATACACGACCTCAGGAAACAGCCTGAGTAAAGAATAGCCCAGCTGAGTATATGTTTATTTTACTTTGGCCACTTTCGAATATCTGCCCTGTAAACTAGGACTCTCACTTCCTCTCATTTTACGCAGCACAGCTACTCCAAATCCTGCAGGAAGCCTACTCCGTCCCAAGGGGCCAGCTTCTACCCCCAGATTATCCCATGTGCACTTGCAGTGGTTACCTCCTGAAGGAGGATGGTGGGATACTAACTCACACCTTTTTTTTGCCTCACCTGTTAATGAAAAACCCAACGGAGATATAAGTGTAAAATCCTAACACGCAATTGCCGCGTAACGTGTGAAGCGGCAGTACGAGGAGTTCTGATGTCCCTGCAATACACCCTGAAGCCTTCCTGGGACTTTTCTGCCCTTGCAGTCAGAGATGCTTCAGAGAATGGGTGGGTACCTATGACTTTACTGGCGTTCATTTAAACCTGAAAACACAGGTATGAACAGCCGCTAACGTGACAAACATCAACTTGCTTTTTTACTGGGGTTCATTTAAACCTGTAAACACGACTGTGAAAAGCTGGGAACCTGACGAACATCAACTCGAGGGGGTAGATCAAGCACCCCGTAAACCAGGGTCCCACACTATGAGAGAAGACAGTCCCAGGTCTGGGAGGGCGGGACAGGGCGCGGAGGAGGATGTCTTTTCCCAAATTCCCCAGTTCAGCTCGGCTCGGGGAAAGGGGGTGGCTCGGACACAAGGACCCTCCCCTCCCTCCCCCTTACCTGAGCCGCTCACGTTAGACCGGAGCAGGCAGGTTCTCCGGAAGGAGGAGAAGGAGGAGATGTCGCTTTGGGAGCGGCCGCGGGGACCGGGCAAGGACCAGGAAAGCGGCGATGCTGCCCCGATGCTCCCCGGCCTCTCAGCCATCGCCGTCGGGCAGCCGAGAGGGGCAGGGAGGGGAGGAGAGGAGGGAAAGAGGCGGCGAGGGAGGGGAAACGCAAAGTTTGCGGAGGAAGAGC
>VYZM01005136.1:152287-183333 GCA_013398915.1 Dromas ardeola
TCAGGCCCCGGGCGCGGCCGCCGTGGGGCAGCTGGGAAGGTGGCAGCGAGATGGCTGCCGCGGATGGGCGATACCGGCGATCTGAGGGAGAGGGCAGCTCTTTGGGCGGGCGGGGTTGGGCTTGGTGTCCCCCCCAACGGGGTGGTTGGGTGTGAAGCCCCTCTGCGGATGCACCCTGGAGCCGAGGTGTGTGGGAAGAGGTGTAATCCCACCTGAGGCTGGACAGGCATACCATGGACTTCATGGCGCCATTAACGAGGGAAGCAGAGGTTGACGTGCTTCTGGTACATCTGACCATCTGCCTGCCCAGCCCTAAAACCCTTGAATACCTTGGCTAAGGCGAACCAAGCTGAGCAGAGAGCTCGTAGTGCTGAAAGACGTGCTTTCCACAGCGCTGGTGAAGGAGGCGGTTGGTTGAGTGGCAGAGGGAGGTCTCTCCAGGGCCACGATGAAGGGATGGATGAAGGGGCGCTCCCCAGGCCCTGTGGGGACAGATGGAGAAGGCTTGAGTAGCTCTTGCCAGAGCGCTGTGGTACTGTCTGTGGGGAACGCAGGAGTCCATCGCTCCTACCATTGCTGCCCTTGCTTGGCAAACTGCCTGCAGTTTTCTTGCGCATGTTTTGTGCTGTTGATGGTTTTCTTATTATTATTTTTATTAAAGAGTATTTTCTGCTTAAAAGAACCTGAAGCCTTGATCCTTCAAATAATTTTAATTCAAAGGCTGAATAAAACCTTTGCTTTGTGAGTGTTCACTTGGTTCAGGCCCTTTGGCTGTAAGCGTTTTTTTGCTGTCTTCTTTCCATGCTCTACCAAATACTTCCTTCAAGGGAGTCACATTATCATTTACAATATGAAGATAAGAGCAGCTCTATGGCAGAGCTATTCTAAACCTTAAATGCAATATTTGTAACACAAACCAACATTGATATGAACAACCACCGTTTTCTGACAATATTTAGTCTGCCCTTTTCAGAGTTGTGTTCAAGGGTTTAATCAGTTTTTTAATGTGGACTCTGTTGATTAATAAATTGCCTTCCCGGTGGAGGGTGGGGAGGAAGCTAGCTTTGGTTTCAAGCTTTACTCTGAGAGCTGTGCTTCGATAGTGGTGCACAGATTCAGGATCAAGCAGTTGTTTTTTGTTGTTGTTTTTCTAAAAAGACTCCAAAACACTCTAATGTAGTTCATGAAGTTGTTTTTTTATATTCCTGTAGCCTCCCATCGTTAGGCATATGTGGCAGCATGTGCAGTCAGCTGATTGAGATCCTGTGTTAGCAGCTTCAAATGGAAGGTCATAAACTCTGATATCACCCAGCCTGTCCTCCTTCCCTCAGAGCTGCACAACCTTGGTCAGGATGTTTCTACAAGCTAACGTCAGAGTAGAAGTGCTTATGTTAGCAAACCGCGTGACAAAGGGAGAGAAGAGAAGCAAGGATGGTACCTGCTTTGTTATGCAATTGCATACTTTAAAATCGGAGTTGTTTTTTTTCCCCAGGTTCTTTCCATGAGGAAGGCTTTGTCAGCCTCTTTCTTCTAGATTTTTTCCCTGTTGGCTGCCAGGAATCATGTTTGTTTATGCCGAAGACTGTTTGGGAAAGTTACAACAGTATCCATAGCTTACTGTGATCTTAAGGAACAGAGGTCAAAGTCCAGCTCAGGACAGGGGAGAGAAACACATTTCAAACATTCACATTCTGGCCTGTTTCATTCTTTCACTTTGTTTTCATTTGCGTCTAAATTTTCCAACAGGATTTTTGCTGCTTGCCCTCATTCATAGAAAGGTGAATGCTTTCTGATCCTTTTCCTGTAACTATTAGCAGGCACAATGTATGTTGTTGTTAGAAGGTCTCCAGCAATAAGGCTGTTCATGCAGTAAGGACTGTTGTGTGCTGTTTCTGGAGCTCCTATTTCATTGCTAGGTAGGGGATGGATGGAGCAGGTTGAAAATAAATAGTGCTCTATTGCTGACTTGGGACCTCTGCGCGTGATGAGGGTGAGAGACCACCTTCATTCAGATCACAGAGCAGAGTAGGCCAGTTGGAACAGTGACAGTACTGGTCAGTGTCATGGGGAAGCACGGGTTAGAAATGGTCCCTGTCTTTGCTAGGTGGGATGCAAAAAGAGATCATCAGCTTATTTTTCCTTCTAGTTCCTAAATCTGTGTGCACTGGTAGGTAGGTGGGTAGATGTGTGCCTGCATGCTAGGACCTGTGATGGAGGCGCATTTGTAAGCGTGTGGGGTTCTTGCAGAGGCAGGTTGTTGTTGTAGGATGCCTTTGCTTCAAAGCCTCAGGTGTGCAGTGGCTGCAGCCACAGCTCTCTCCTGCTCTGGGACCATTGGCATCTGCTCACACATTAGGTCACCCAGCTGCATTTGGCATAGAGGACTCTGGACCAGCAGAGAGGTAAAGCTGCTGGCCCGCGTGTTTGTGGGTTGCAGGAGTTGCAATGTAGGGGGCAGAGCAGAGATGCCTGATGGCTGATGTGTGAGACTTGAGGAGGGTGAGTCCAGAAAAAGTGTATTCCTCATGCCAGCTGAGCTGCTTACATGGACGGTCTACCTGTGCCCGGTGCTGGGATTTGGGTACTGAACAAGACTGGCATTTTTCCATTCTCAAAGTTTAGCTGCTTTGTGACATTGCTTGAAATGAAATCCTGGGACCTTTCCAAAATGGAGTGCTTGAAAGATGCAGAGCCTGGGGAAAGAGGACAGAGAAAAGGAAATACTTGATAATTAATACTATTCTGAAGCAGTTCTGTCTTACTGCCAGTGTCACGTACATCCAGCGTATGTGCCTCTCAGTGTGAACACAAATAGGAGCTGATGATTTCAATTCTTCTTCCCTTGTCTAAAAATACAGCAGCAGACTTGTTTTGCGCTATATTTTGTAGGTGGTACTGGCAGAAGGAAAAGAGAGAGCCCTATGTGAAATTTATGGAGGCAAATTACCCACCTGGGTTCAGTTATGAAGATTTTGGGCCACTGTTTACAGGAGAATTCTTTGATCCCAACCAGTGGGCAGATATTCTGAAGGCTTCTGGGGCAAAATATGTTGTCTTAACTTCAAAACATCATGAAGGTAAGTGGAAGATTTGTGAATGTTAGTAACTGTTGCATTTCTGTCAACAGAAGAAAAATCCAGGTGACTTTCCTGCCTGCTAAGAGTGATAGAGAAAGCCAGGCAGCCTTACCTGCCCCAACCCAGCCAAAGAGGAAACAAACCACCCAAGAAATGTGTGTGTGCGTTTTCCTGATTCTCACACAAAAGCTATGGCCATGAAGCTTGCACAAGAGGACAAATAGATTGTACCATTGTTCTGTTGCTGTAGGTAAGACAGCCTGAAGCGGTGGGGGCAGCTGAGCTTCCTACAGTAACCATAGTTTATTTTTTATTGTTGTGCAGTTTATCGCTCAAGGAACCACAAAAGTGAATCCTGCGCTGTTTAGCATATGGAGAGTTGCTGTGTACAGGCAGTTAACGAGCTACTTGGGTCTCTCCAAGGAATTTAGGAGGATGTTCCAGGAGTCAATTTCAGAGTTAGAAATGTACACAGGGTATAACTTTTCCTGATGCAGTGTATAGAAGCCAAAACCTCGAACCAGGTCTGAAACTCCACAGGCGTGATTGATTTTTGGCACTGTAATTGTAAAATGCTTTGCAGGGAAAAGTAAAGAAAAAGAAAGTGATTGGAAGGAAATATGGTAGCAAATAAAATACAAAATACTAAGATGCAATATGACAGTACATCTAGTGAATGTTGTTGGTCTTTGGGGAGATGTGAGTTCAAGACTGGCAGCTCGTAACTTGTGAATATTAATCTCAGCTCTGACACACATAAAGTCTTGATCTTGATGATGGCCATGGCGTAATTCCCAGTGACTTCAAAAGAACCATGATTCATTTAGTCTGTCCTGTAGCCTTGGACATGAATTTTTAGCTTGTTTGTCTAGTTGATACAGTTACATGTATTCGGTTCAGGAAAAGATTGCAAAATTTATTAGTCAATGAGTATGAAGCAGTTGGAAGGTGAGAGTAGAGCTCCTCTGGCAGTGCAGTAGTACTTCTAAGTGCTTGTGCTGGATTGCTGGATGTCTGAAATGTTGAATCCCTCCTGATATTTAATGCTGATACTTTAAAAGCTGTTTCAGGAGTTTTTGCGGTCTGCTTATATATGTGTACTGAGTAGTTGATTGAGCTGTTATAAATGCCAGGACAAATGAAAAGTGAACATTTGCATAAGATCTAAACAGAAAGGAAGGAGAATAGCCTTTGGATGCAAATGGTAGCTTGTGCATTCTGCAACTGAGAAAGCATTTTATCTTCCAGTTGTTGAATATGTATTCACAGTTCGCATTTGATACATTCAGTGGAAATGTAGATGCCTCAAAAGTTGCTGTATTTTTGGTTAATTTAACTGGGACATACGAATGGTGAATAATTAAGGAGAAGGAATAATTATCCTAAGCAGTACGGAACTGGAGAATTGAATGTTTTTATATATATATATATATATAAAAATAAATAAATGCGTATGTGTCTGAATAAAAAAATACATAAACATATCTGGCATGATGTTCTGATGTTATCACTACTATAATGCGTAAACAGATTATAGGCATACTCTATACCATGATAACAATGTTACTACATATATGATTTTTATTATTTTGTATCTTTTTTCACAACGCACTTGCAGACTACTTTCCAGAAGAAGAAACTATAACTTCCTCTCCTCTGCTTCCCTTTCTTATCCTTTGATTTTTGTCTTTCTAGGCTTTACTTTGTGGGGGTCCAAATATTCTTGGAACTGGAATGCTGTTGATGTGGGACCAAAACGAGATCTTGTGGCTGAACTGGCAACATCTGTTAGGAACAGGACTGACTTGCATTTTGGGTTATATCACTCTCTGTTCGAGTGGTTTAATCCTCTCTTCCTCGAGGATGCCACCAATGTCTTTAAGACAAGAAGGTTTCCAACCAGCAAGTCATTACCGGAACTCTATGAAATTGTGACCAAGTACCAACCAGAAATAATTTGGTCTGATGGGGATGGAAATGCGCCAGATACTTACTGGAACAGCACCGGTTTCTTGGCTTGGCTGTATAATGACAGGTACATAATGATGCTGGTTTACCTCCTTTTCTGAAATTCTGCTCTGTGTCTAGTTTGTCTCATTTTCTGAATGTGTTGTTGAACCTGAACCTACTTAGGAGGATTTAACTTAAGTATTATTTTCCTGAAATAGAGAATCCAGGTCTTCCCTAAAACTGTTAAAGCTTGCTGTAGAAAAAGACTGTTTCATGCTTTTTTTAACCACATTTGCAAATTAATAAATTAAGATGGTATTGGCTATTCTACCTGATCGTCATCTTCTCTAAGTATTGTCTGCTGCACAGACAAACAGGATAGCAGGATAATTTGAGAATATGGGTGCGTTGTTGTCATTACAGGCTGAACATCTGGCAGTGGATGTGAAGTGCAGGCTGCTTTCTGGCAGGCCTCCTGTGAAAGTCTGCAGCATGTTTCCCTAAGAAATGCTGATCTGGACCTTTTAATAGGAAAGGATGAGAACAGGATTCCTGTAATTGCACTTAATCCAATTGTAATAAATTAATAGTTCAGAAGTCATCCCAGATGTTATTTTCTGGGAGGGATGTGTGTGGGAAGGGCTTACACTGGCTGTGACTGTGTTTTTTTTTTTAGAATAAAAATCATAAAATTTCTTTGTTTCTAGTCCAGTCCGGGACACAGTTGTGACCAACGACCGCTGGGGAGTTGGCAGCATCTGTACGCATGGCGGCTTCTACACGTGCAGTGACCGGTATAACCCCGGACACCTCCTGCCTCACAAGTGGGAGAACTGTATGACTATTGACAAGAGGTCGTGGGGGTACAGGAGGAACGCACAGCTTGACGATTACCTCACGATCGAGGACTTGGTGAAGGTATAGTGGGAAAAAGGAGTTGCCTGCAGCTTCTGATTCTCCCTCCTGATTATTATGCTATATAACATTCAATTATGTATCTGCTTTAATAAAAATATTATTTTAATTGATTAAGGAATCGATGAAATAATAATTTTCTTTGTTTACAGCCTAACAGTGGCAGGACGGAATATCTATGTAGTTCTTACTAATTTTGTAGAAATGACTAAGAGAAAAATTATCTAGTAAACATTCAGTCAGTTTTTTAGAAGCTGTTTCCCCAGTGAGTAACTGGCCAAAGACTGATCTGGATAGACTCATAATTACCTTTTCTACTAAGTTTTTCTAGTAATTGCACCTCCAAGTTGATGAGAAGCAGTTCCACAGTTCCTGTGTAGGAACTCCTGACTGAAGGCTACATCTTTTCCCCCTTCTATCAAGAAACAGTTTATAAGTCTTAATTGTCTTTTTACCTTGTAGCAAGAAGCTCTCCTTTCATCCCACTTCATTTAAAGAAAATAAAACACAACACACCTATTACAGACATACAGATAAACACTAGCAGATGCAGACAGCTGGTGTTAATAGAGCATTGATTCCCTTTGCTAGTCTAAGGTATTAAAAAAAAAGATTTGAAGCTTAGGAAAACTGAATGAAAGGAAGACTGATCGATCTTTCAGATAAATGCATTTAATAGCAAAACTCAGCTAGTGAGTTATTGTTGCTTAGTACAAATCTGTGCTTAGTACTGTCCTTGCAAAAGATAATTTCAAATTGAAGTAACCTCTTTGCAGAGGCAGAAGGTTTAAATTCATTCAGTAGCTTGCCTCCAGCTGTCTGTTTCTCAGACTTGTGCATCTCAGTCGGTGATCTCTGGAGGGCAGTGTGGATGTGAACACAAGCATTTAGGGACCCTGTAGAAGGCTTCCTGTGTTTTACAGCTTTCTCGGTAAAATAGGGAGGGCCATCAGAGGAAGGAGGAGGAAGTTCCTTCTCTCAGCTGCAGTAAAAATGAAGTGGCATCTATTAGCCTTATTCTCCTCTTGTTCTATCAGTAAAACCCTCATGAAATTCCTGCAGAAGTCAAAATATTAGAAAGTTGTAGGATCTGATTCAAATGTCAGACATATTGGTGCAAAAATGTATTTTGGGCTGTTTTCTGCCATAAAAATTTGACAGCAGAGCTTTATTTTATGGGAGCTTAAATTTTGTATTGGCTGTTGGGATGATGCCCAAAGTGCATTGTTACTGCATGCAGCAATAACAGAATTAATTCACTTCATCGTTCTGAAGCAGTGTGCCTGGCGTTAGAAATAACTTCAAATATATGGTTTCATTAGCCATAACCATATGTTCTGTGTCTGTGTTTACAAACATTTCAGCAACTTGTAGAAACAGTGTCTTGTGGAGGAAATCTCTTGATGAATATCGGGCCCACTCACGATGGTCGCATCGCTGTTATATTTGAGGAACGCCTGAGGCAGATGGGTGCCTGGCTGAAAGTCAACGGAGAAGCCGTCTATGGAACGAAACCGTGGAGAGCACAGAACGACACGGTCACACCAGAAGTGTGGTAAGGCTGCTCAATCCGTGTAGGCTGCCTGCAGCAGCAGCAGCAGCAGCATATGTGAAATTTTGAAATTCTTAATGACTTGATGCTATGGCAGTCACCAGCTTAGTTTCTGTGCTGTGAAGAAATTAACCCTTTTGTCAGTTTAAGCAACTGTACGTAAAAAGTGTGTATAAAACTGCAGGTAGACAATGGATGTCAGAGACCATAGTTTTGGGATGATGCTGAGGCTGAACGGAAGGTTGCCAGCATTTCCTTAGTGATCTTGTGCTTCTTAGTGTAGCTGGCTACAGAAACTATAAAAAAATATATAAATCCGGAAATATAAAACTGCTATGAAGTCTGTATCTGTACAAAGGAATACTTGGTGTCACTGTTTAGAGAGAAAGAGGGGAGAGAAAGCAAATAGAAATCAGTCTAGCATGTCCTGCATTTCTTTTTAAGGTAAAAATGCATGCGAAGATGTAAGAGCAATTGTTTGGTCACTAAATTCAGCCAGTCTCTGGACTCTCCTGTGCCTTTGTGCCTCACAGCTGCTGTAACACCTCAGCAATCCATCAGGGTTTGTGTCTTGACCCTCTTCTCTGCCTCTTTTTACTGCTGTTCCCAGTAAGACTTGGGTATCTGGCGTTAGCCTTGAAATGCTGATCTGTTGACTATTTAGTAAAACCACTTCCAAGAGCGATAAAAAATTGTAACTAAATCAAGGAAGAAGGGAGGAGTTTTTCAAGTGTATGCCACAAGATTTCCAAGGACATGCTGTAGATAAAGTCTGCTTTTTTTTTTTTTTTTTTAAAAAAACCAACCTAGCTATGTGAGGTGGAATCTTTATTGTCACACATACTCCTGTTAAATTTTTTTTTAGTGGAATGTCTGCATGTTTGTGTGTAGATATGAATTACCATATTTTTCTGACTATAAGCCACAATTATCTGTTAATGATTCCCACTGTCCTGCAAGTACCTCCTTCCTACATGGCTGAGCAGCAGTGAGCTACTATATGCTTACTAAAGTTACTACAGATGTTTACCTCTAAATTCAGTTAATAGTCTCTATTACCTCTAGTTTTTTGGAACGTGTGTTCAAGGAACAGTACTTTATTGAAGGATATAAATTGTCTGAAAAGATGGTTATGTGTGTGAAAATGTAATTAATGCTGACTTTTCAAATCTGTTTTCCCAGTCGTGAAAGCACTCTATGTATTCAGAAAATTTACAAGGAAGAACTGACATGCATTTCTGTTCCCCGTTTCCAACCAGGTACACTTTCATCCCTAAAGAAGGCAAAGTCAATGCTGTCTTCCTTAACTGGCCAGTCTCTGGGATGCTGGAACTTGGTGAGCCACAGGCTAAGCTTGGAGAAACACAGGTAAAAGACACCCCCACACACACACATCCCCACTCCCCCCTCTCCCTTTAGAACAGTGAGGCTTTTAACACACGGTGCAAAAAATGAACATCCTCTGAAGGAAAACCCCTCAAGGATTTGTCATGTTCCATCAGTGTTTATTTTAGTTTGTGGCATCTTTGGGAATGCATAGCTCTTAGGACTTTGGAAGACACCCAGAGAAGTGTTTGTTTTCGTTCTGGGACCTCCTTGTCACAGTCTTCCCAGTGGGATGTTTCTTCTCCAACAAAGTTAGACTGAATTGTTGCTGGGATATGTTTTAGCTTACAAACTAAGGATCATAAAAAGAGGCCAAGTAGCAGGAAAAAGCCCCTGCCGCCCCTCCTGTTTCCTGCGTAGACTAACTTGGCGTGACCTTTCTTTATAAATATCCATCCTCATGACTGTGGTGAAACTGTATTTGCTGTAACAATGGTGCAGCAGTTTCAAGTCAAAGCCTTGCACAAAGGGAAAGCGCACAGAAGTTTTTGTTGCCCAAGTATGCTAAAAAGTAAGTCAGTGTGACCCTAGCTGTGTGTCTCAGAGCAAGCGGTGGTCAGAAGTTGAGGACAGTGATGCCACAGCTACACTAGCAAGTAGTGTAACTCAGTGGAAGCAGATTTATAGAGCAGAACAGCTGGTGCTCAGGACTTGACATCCATACTGTGCGTTTAAGGTGGGGATTCACTTTGGCTTAGCTCGTTCTGGTCTCATGCATTGGATGTCCACTAGCTGCTGAAATGCATTAAGCGTGTTTCTGGACTTCTAGTCTGGTTCCACGTGAAAATGATCTCATTAGTGCCAAGACAGCTCTGTGATAAGGAAGAAAGGGTCGTTTCAGAAATTATATAGATGCATCTTGAATTTTATGGAGGCATCTAGACTGTATGTGCACAAGAGAATCAAGTTCCTCAGGGACAGAGACTGGTCTTCAGCTGCTCCCTGAAGCTGCTCCACTATTTTCAGCATTTCACCAGCTGGCAGGAGTGTCTCACCGTAAAACCTATTTGTGTGTTTTTATGGAGGGGTTCTTCAGGTCAGCTTTGTGGTGAGGTATCATCTGTCTGCGCTCATTGCACAGACATTGCTCGCTCAAGGCTACAGGCTCCACCATGGGAAACAGGCGATACAAAGCTGTGTACCGTGGTACCTGGATCCCTGCTGAGAACCAGGTGCCTTCCCAAATACTTCTGAAATGTGTTTATGTACCTTTTACAGCCCTAAATACTTCTCAAGACCCACCATCACTAGCTTTATTACTTACATATCTACTTTGCAAGTATTTTTCGACTACCTTTAATAATTGTTTTATCATTCAATTGGCTGATAAAGTGTCATTTAAGGATATCTAGATAGTAAAGTTGCTATGGAACAACATTTCTTTTGTCAATATTGTGATTACGTGCACTTTGAAAAGGCACTGTTCTAATTATAGTGTGTGTTTCTATCTCAGGTGACGCTGGTTGGCTACGAGAAACCGCTAAAATGGCTTGCACTGGGAGAGAAGGGAATCGTAATAGCTCTACCTCAATTAACTCCTCAGCAATTGCCATGTCAGTGGGGCTGGACTTTGCAACTGACTGACGTAAACTGAGCCATACACTGCTGGAGCCTTGGCTAGCAGAGAATGCAGATGATTAGCGCAGTTTCTGGGTGTTACCAGTTTCTAACGCTTACTTGCTTGATGGAAAAACAGCAATAATTTCACTTTTTTATGAAAGGTGGGCTGTTATTGAAGGATGGAATGGAACAACCGTCACTTGAAATCTAGCACCTGATAGTTGAATCTCTGCGTACGATTTGGTTCTTTGAACTAGCATGAAAACTGAGCATCTACCTTGACCTCTTCACATTTTTAGTCAGTTTCTTGCCAAGTTACGTGAAGAACAGGGGAGAAGAAAACAGGCACTGGATTTTTAAAGCCATGAGAAAGAACAAAGCTAGCTCAAGCCAGTGTGCAACAGATCAGACAGCAAATGCACGGAAGTCAGTTGTGTATCTTCTTTAATGCAAGAAATCTAACTTCCACAAAACTGCACGGTAAAAACTGTCAGTTTTAGAGAAAAGAATAAACTTTTTCCAGGTGTGTGCAACAGCTGGCAGCTGGTAGTTTCAGCAGGCAAGCATCTGCAAGAACAGTCCTATAAGGGTTAGGAATGAATCAGAAATGCACGGAGGCAATGCATGTGTACATCTTCATTTCTGTTGAAAGTCATTAATTTTACATGTTCCTACTGTTGAGTAATTCTATCCATTATGGGGATACAAGTAAAGAGTCTTGATGCTTTATATAATTTTACATGGTCAAGGTTGACTCTTGTTTACAGCCATTGTTTTTACAGTTACCAGGGTGCCTTCTGTGGACTATTAAACAAAACGTATACCCCAATGACTAACTTTGAGAGCAACAGTCAGGAGTTGCTAGGGATCCTCAGCTTTGGCAGAGAGACAACACTTAAAGCAGAGGGTGGATTGCAGCCAACTTGAAAAATTCCCAAACTCATCATGCCCCAGTTCTAGGGACAGACCCACAGCATGAACCTTGCAAAGAGGGGGAGGTACGTGACAACAAAAAGCATTAGTTGTTTCTGTGTAAAGACCAAAGGCTTATTTTTCCAGAGTAACGTTAACTATTACTAAATTGAAAGAATAAATTCAACTTATTATATCAAGATTTTAAGGATGGGCCAAATGAGATTATTGCCTTTCTTGCTAGTAATGTTAACACACACACAAATTTTACATTAAAATATTTTATTACAATACAGACAATTGGGCTCAAAATTAATACAAATTAAGATAAAATATTTACAAGTTAAATGTGTACAGTGTAGCTGTTTGAACAGCATAAATGAGAACTTCTAAAAATCCACATTCCTTTAGTATTAAGTAACAGAGAGAGCACCCCTCCTCAGCTTGTTCAAGAGGAACACGCATCAGTTGGCGAAGGCTTTCTGAAGAATGAGACTCTTGGGAATAACATTTGTAAAGTTAAGGAAAAAAGAGTTTTCCTTTATGAAAAGAAAAATTTGGGAGATGCAGCATCCTTACTTCATTCTGCTACTCAGTGCTATTCTTAGATCACTATCATTAGTTTTCTTCCAAAACTTCTATGCCCCAGGCAAATAACTTACTGTAATACTGCCACCAAATGCCTTTCAGATACAAGAAAAATAACGACTTATAGAAGAGTTAACCACTTTTTTAATAGAAAAGTCTTTACATACAATGATTCTTTCACCAAGAATATTTTTAATGAGTGAGTGAAACAGAATTCTATTAGAAGAAATATGGGCTCACTCCCACTTTTTTTTTCAGAATGTTCTTTCTGCTGGTCTACCACTCCTACACCATTATAAAATTAACCCAAGTCTCATCAGTAGTCGCAAGGGATTTGTTATAAATACACAATCCTTCCTATAAATGGGCAGTTCATTTCTCTAGTTGCTGAGGGGTACTAAAAGCTTCATAAACATTAGCAGCAAAATCTTTCACTTGTTCCATCATCAACAGGTCCTGGAAGAAAATTAAAGAATAAATTTGCTTAATGAAACACATCCACCACTATTCTGGTTTTGCTGCAGTACAGAATTCATCATGAGAAAAGCTCCTGGCGCTCCCGCAGAGATGCAACTCAAATTTCTTGCTTTAGGAAGGTTTATGGGCAGAATTGCAAGCAGAACCACTTCAAGAGACTTTTCTGTCCTTCTGCACAGTTTAGCAGAGGGAAGACATTCCAGAAAAATAGCATATTTTTGGAAGAGACAAATTTACAAAAAGTTAAAGTTAGACCAATTTTTTCTACCTTTTTTTTTTTAAAGCCAATGAAGTGAAACAGAATAAAGTACGTTATTAAAAAAAAATAAACAACATTAATTTCAAAAGTTTACTTGGGATATATTAAATAAGCAAGATTCTTACCTGAACAAAGTGACTGGGTGTTTCACTGCATACTGAATGGATCTGTCCATTTATTATTGGAATTATTTTGGCTAAAGGAAGACTGACACTGGAAAGACTAGAAAAAACCAAAAAAATATTGATCTAGACCTGCCTCTGACATTTGTAAAGCCACTAAACTCTGATTATTACAATTCTAAATAATTACTACTGCAAAAGTAGGAGTTGAAAGACGGCAAACTAAAATGTACAGATGAACTTCTTTTTCCCCTATCAAGTCTTGCACTTAACAGAGAAGTACCAAAGCCAATTTCAGTTGCAGTTCCTATTGCACAGTTTCACACTTGCTTCTCATGGAAGAGAAATAATGGTTTAGCCGGAGTCTTTACATGTGTGTGTATGTAAACAGTTGTTGGACATGTCAGTCTACGATCTCACACTACTTCAAACTCTAAACCAGGCTTAGGACAGCCAAACTCTAGCTTTTGGGATAGTTTAAGTGATGTAAGTAGTATGTATTTAAATAAAAACATGACTCTCTGAGAGCCATCAGTTATTAAACATACATAAAACCAATTATTATTCAAGGTTTTAATTTTAATATACTAGAACGCATATTTCAAGGATTTGAACTCGGCTTTTGGATTTGTAACGTTCTCACTGCACTGTTTAAAACAAAAGTTACCTTCAGAATAAAAGCTCTTTAAAAAGAGCCCTCTAGGAAGAGGCAGATGATCCTGAATATTAATATCTGTTTTTCAGCATACAAGCGAAGATCCTAAAGCTCTGCAGGTGTATTTGGAGAACAACGGCAACGTCACCTTCCTTGGGAACTATGGCAACTGAGAGTCAGTGTCTGGGGCGTACAGAGCTGATTTGCCAACTGCAGGTGAACATTCGCCTGCCAACGGCCCCGCAGGGGGGGCACTGTGGAGCCTCTTGCAGTAGTCACCCCTGTCAGGGTAAATCCTTCTGAGCAGGAAAGGCAGTCCGCTTGTACAGTGTTGTGGCAAAAAGTGGAAGGTATAGGTCATCTGATTTCTATTCCTAGACCTGCAAGTAGCAAGTGGGACAGATACCTCTAGCCGTTTCCTGGGTGGGAGGAAATATGCAATGCTCCTAGCTGTCTACTCCACCAAAGTGAGGAGACCGCATTTATTCTTGAAAAGCAGAAAGCAGAATTATTTCCAGCATGAGAACTTCAAGTAGGCAGGAAAATCCATAGTCTTTTTTGGAAAGCATTACTGACCCAAGAACTACAACAAAAGAAAACACTTACCTATTTACAGAGCCATTCTGAGAGAGGTCCTGTTCAGTAGGTCTAAAAAACTCTGCCATATTGTCCAGCAGTCGACTGAATCCTCTATTTAAACACGTGCCCAAAACTGTACTGAAGTCTGGACTGAAAAAAAAAATAAAAATTAAGTGGTTTGATTCCTGGGATTTATTTTTCCAAACTAAAAAAACCCAGCAAGTATCGAGTGCAACAGATGTCCCTCCCATAAGGGAAGATGTGTGACCCAGACAAAGGCCAATAGTGCAGCCACCTCATGAAAGACCAGCTCCCCAGTAACTCCACACCAAACCAATCAACAAGCTACATTCTACCCTGAGGTTACGAAAAACCATCTGAATCCAAAGCATTCCTCACTTCTCTTTCTTACTAAGCAATAACACAGAAGGGACTTAGCTCATCCTTAAAAAGCCCCAGATCTCCAGCAGCTAAATTACAAGAATAGTTTGGCATTTGGCTCAATTCCCTCCTAGTCAACGTTTACTATAGAAGCCTCACTTGGGTAGCTCTCTGGTAAAAGGATGCATCCAACCACGCTCAAAACCATGCATTAAAACCAAATTCTGATAAGCCGAAACTGGTGTTCATTTTATTAAAGCAAGTAAATCCAATAAAACGACTCTCAATTTACCCTGCTTTGGCAGAAGAGAAGTACTCCTCTGTTTCTGCATAACTACAGAAAAGGTGAGGCAGAGATTAAGGGGGTCTGACTGGGAAGGACATCCTGGGCATCTTGTTAAGGCAGGATTATTTCTTATAAATGAGTTTCAGAGCTCTCAAATTTTGACAATCCCAGCCTACAAGTAGTGAATATAAAAATATAATGCCGCAGAGTGGTCACATTTCACAAATTAAAGTTGACAGCTTTTTATATGAAAGTAATTGTCTTACATAAACAATAGTCGTGAGGAAGAGTTTAGTATGAATACAGGATATTTCTCTATACCTTTCAAGCATATCTCTAGTTTCATTAAGTAACTTAATTGTAGCAATGTCTCTTTCTGTGAGTCCACAGGCCTAGAAAAAGTAAAGACACACACTATTTAGTAAGAAATCCATTGGCAACCGCAAGAATAAGAGTAGAAATAAGTCAAGATGTGTACATCAAATCTATTTAAAAGATGTACTGCTGTAAATCACGATGCTTTACAATTTGTGTTCTAATTTTCCTTTTAAATGGTCACTGTAGGATTTTTTTTTTTTTAAACTAAAAATAGTAGTATCAGGAAATACCAGACTAATTGAGCAAAGAATTTTTCCCCTTCTGACCTCCAAAATGGAAACAAACCTTGCATATCAGCTTAAGTTAAAGGAATAAGTGCATGCAGCCGCATGGTGAAGCCCAAGTTTCTTCTTTGTATTAGTCTAATACCAAGTTAAGAATGAGTTTTCTCCACCCTCTGGTGTGGATGGAGGCAAACACCTTTAGAAAGTTGAGGAAATTACTTTAATGTTACAACTGAGATGAGATACACCTTTCTCTTGACTCCTGTTCATTTTCCAGCCCAAAGACAACAACGGTCTGCGGCACACCATCACCTTCTTGTGCATCCGCCAAAATGCTGCAGGTGTCCGTGACGTTTGCTGGCACACAAGTGCAAGGTAACACAGTTTGCCTTAGGGCTGAGTAAAGCTGCACTGTGCAACAGCACGTGTCACCGGCTAAACGCAGTAACTGGGCTGTGTTTCCGATTTACGATTTCTGATTTATTGATTTATGACGGAAGAGCCATCACCATTTCTTAAGAGATACAGATGCCATGGTACAAGTAGGGGACTGTTATGCACCCTTCCTCCCCAAAGCAAACACACACACACAGAATGGAAAAAGGTAGATAAAGAAACTGAAGCAAGTACCTGGGTAGCCAAGGGGTTTTCTTCATCTGGCATCAGATAATGACATAAGGGAGAGTAAGATTCAATCTGATCTGAATCTTTATGTTCCACTGCTTTCCTGATATCTTTAAGTTTTTGTTCCAGCTCCAGAAGAGACAGGGTGTGCTTAAGGGAAATACTGGAAAAGAAAGAGACTGCAGCGTTCATTGCAAGATGAATAATAATGCTTTCTCCTCCTACCAATAATACGGTCACAAGTAACGGGATCCCAGTCTGCTACATTGGTTTGCACTGGCAGACATAGCCTGCTAGAATAAAAAAAGTTGTTTTGGAAAAAGTCAGTACACCTTTCTTTTTTTTTTCCTTTCTTTTTTTTTTTTCCCTTTCTTTTTTTTTCCCCTTTCTNCTTTCTTTTTTTTTTTTTTAGGGAGTCTAATAAAACTCATTGTTTTGGGAACAGTCATCACGATAAAAACTTACAAGCTAGCCATACAGAAATACAGACTCTTACCTTCCAAAAACTTTATGCACAGCTGCTTTAACAATAGTTATTAACTCCGTCAGTCCTAGGAGGAGGAAAGTGTCAAAATTATTCTAATGATTTGCTCAAGTCTAGAAAAAAGTAGAATTTTGTCAGTGTAGTTAGCTCATAATAAACACCATACCGTCTCCTAAAAGGTGCTGAATACTTGATAAATATTGCTGCTGAACTTCAGGGGGAGCTAGTGGTGTCTATGGGGAAAAAAAAACAAAACAAAACACACAACAGTTCTGTGACATGTCAACAGCAGAGAGCAATGCAATGATCATTTCAAACCAGTTGCGACCAATTTCCTTAATCTTTGTAATACCCTGCAGCAGCTGGATTCCCCTATTCTCACGCCACTGTATAGCTTCTGACTCTCTTCCTGCCATCAACCCATGGATCTTCCCTAGGTCTGCTGGCATTCTTCTCTTCACTACTGCACAGATCTCTCTCCCATCTTCAGTGGTGCAGGAAAGTCTGTCACTTTTCATTCATATATAGGGAAGTCTCTTAAAAAACTGCACTGCAGGTGAAACTAGACCCTCCACCAGCCCAAAAATTCAACCTAGTGGAATAGGGTATTTATGCTCAACCCTAACAAAAGCCAATCTGATAGAAAAGAAGCTTTCAGGAACTGAGACAGGATCCCAGTTTGCTCCAGCGGAATGCCTTAGAGTTGGCCCTGTCAACCCACTTCTCTGCTGTAAAAGTAACAGAAAGGAAAATCGTTTCTAGTCCAAGCTCATCTTGCCCTTTTCAAAAAAGCTTTTCCAGGTTTTATAAAGTGAAGCATGACCTCAGTCAACCCCGGCCTCCCTAATGGAAGCTTTTCTCAGACCTGCCTTGACGTGCTGTTCCTTGACTCTGAGCAGGAGCTATCACACAATCGAAGTTTGTGTTCGTTATTTTTAGATGAGCCATCCAACAATTTGCGGGTCTTACTCTGTACAACGGGTACTTGCTCACTGTGCGATTGATCTATTTTTATTGAGCAGTGATAAGATACACTATATAAACAAAAAAGTCGTCTTCTACCTTGCTTGGCCTCACTAACAGACATTTAAGGTAGACGGGCTTTTGGAGTTAAATAAAATAGTCAAAATTTCAAAGACAACATTTTTCTTCTTTAATCTTGGGAAAATTTAACTGGGGGAATTAATGTATGTGCTAGGAAGAACCAAGCATTTATACACATTTGCATACATATCTTGGATCATTCAGCCAGTATTACTGTTTCACAAAAAATTAATGAAAGCAAAGAAATTATTTTATGTTGGTGTTTAGATATAAAGTACCCTTCTTTAAGCAATACGAATGCAGAGAAAAGGTTATCTTCAATATTGCTGGTATTTTGTTAAGCAATGAGTATTGCCAAATCACCCACATTTAGAGGCTATTAAAACACATCCATCTATCTTACTTCCAGTAATGCTTCCACGTCTCCCACTCTTGTAAGAGTTCTTGCTTTCATTCTAACACTCCTAAGCTATGCCCTTTTTATCTTTCACTAAGGAATCCTTTCACTTCCAAGAAAGCGTAAGTTCAACCTTTGAAACAAACCGAGAAACTTACTGTGCCGTTTTTGCAGAGTGCAGCATTATCTAGGTAGATGTAACCGCCAATAATGTTTAACTGGACTCGCAAAAGAACTACTAGCATACAGGTACTATATACAGCTACAATGCTTCTTGTGAAACCTTGAAAAGAGACAACAAAATAACTTCAAAGTCAAAGAAATAAGGGTGAGTCAAAGACAGAGAGTGCTCTCCAATACTCAAGAAGTGCTCATGATTTTTAAATACAGTCACATTTCTCTCATTGGTTGTCGTAACACACATTTTCACAACACATACCCAAGATGTTCATGAGTCTAGTACGTGCAGGAGCTACATCTAAAGTGTCCCATTTAAGATCCTATATTAATTCAATTTTGCATGTTACACAAGTTATTTGGGGAAAAAATAAAAATTATACAAGTTGCTCCAGAAGGAAAATGGATGTACTGTCAAATCATCTTTCTTCACTAGGCCAGGAAATACACACAGTACGTTAGCCCTCGTCATGCAATTAAGACACAGAAGGCATAACAGTAGCTTGGGAAAAAAGTTACCTAAGGCAGGAGCAGCTAATAACTAAAGAAAGAAAATTAAAATGAGCATCAGCTACCAGCCACTAGGCAACAGAGGACATGTGGAAGAAATGACATGAATAAATATGGACGAGTGCCGAGTACCAAGGGCATGGGAAGAAAGGAGCCAGATCAGAAGTAGGATCTGTAAAGGTGTTGTGAAAAGGAGAAACAAAACCAAAAGGAAGGAAAGACAAAACCAGGGAGGTGGCAGGGACAACAAATGGTACCAAGGAATCAAAAGTAGTAAAAAAAAAGCTCAATAGCATTTCACTTCATAATTATCTGACTTCACTATTCTTCCTTCCCTTCCACTGCTTCCATCAGTCAATAAACAAAAAGATGAACCAAAGGGCTCGTAGCCACGGCTGTGGTGGCTATCTCGAACAGGCTGGAAAAGAGGAAGTTGCTGGCCATGTCAGGGATGGCCTACACTTCTGACTGACGCCTTCTGTTAGGTTCAGCACAGAACTTTCTGAAAAAACTAGTCTCATTTTTCTGTGATGGCACAGAAAGTTCTCACAAAGTTTTCTGGAGCAGGGTAACACGAAGGCCAATAGAGTTCTTCACCTTTGCCTCTGAGCTCCTAACTTCCCTGGGGGCTACGGAACATCCCTTCATGAGGAGTTTTTGGGAGGGGGGGCAGGGAAGAGGTTTGCCATGTAGCATGTTGCACTATCTTCATATCTACTGAAACAACAAGTCAGTGTAAAGTGTGCATTTTAAAGGGTGTGAAAGACATTTAAAATTTATGCCAAATATTATGCAGATGGAACCTTTCGTTTCCACTTACTTATTATCTTTAAATCCTCCCATATTTCTAACTTGTTTGCTGGCCTGTAGAAAAATAAATGGAAATATTAAACATTAAAATGTGTATTTTCCTTAGAAATTAATAAATATGTTAAATGAAACAGTGCTCTAGGGTGGGCTCATTTAACTACTATGTAATACTCAGATCAGATTCATGGCTACATTGATTTGCCTCATTCAAGAAAGCAGCAAGTAAACAATACGCTATGAAATCACAGATAAAATATTCAAACTTTAATGTATAAATGCAGTACTTAGTGATGTCGATTATACACTTATATTATCAATTTTGAGTTACTACGCTAAGCAGTCAGAAGAAGCCCACTGATGATACAAAGTGGTCTTTTCTGGGGCCTTGATCCTGTATATATTTAATGTAGAGCCCAGTTCAGTAAGGCTTCCTGTATCCACCTGTGCGCAAGCAGCGCAGGATCAGAATTTCTATATCCTACTTTCTTGAAAGATTATCATTGCCTGAAGTGGTTTTAAAGTTCAAATTTGGTCACCAAAAACCAAAGAGATCATGACCATCTGTGGAAAAGAAGTCCAGCGCCATGCACACAAAAATGCAAGTTGGTTTTCCTTCTTTTGTTGAGGCACGTTTGCTTTTTTGACCTAAACAATTCCTAAAATTTTATACATTCTGCAGTCAAAAGAGCAAAACTGTAGATCGCATAGATACACCTGAACTGCCTAAGGTACACTGCATGTTTGCAACTGCTATCCACAGGTGATGTTTGCAGCATAGCAGCAGTGGCAGCGATAAGAGAAAACTAGCTATCCAAAAACTTTCATCAGCCATTCTCGCCTGTTATGCACTGTCAGTAAAGGATGCCTACTGTATCTCGATCATGGAAGAAATAATTTGTGAAAGTCACTTACAGAAACATTTGGTAATTTCTTCGGATCAGAATTTAACACTTAAATATTTAGGGCATCTAGTTCAGATTAACCTATGCTTAGACTTTACAACAACCTATTTTATAAAAATAATACACTTTTCACCAGAAATCATTTCTCTTTATAGGCACAATTTAACATTGAGGAATGTTTTGATCTGTCTGGAACAAACACATGCACTTCGGCATTAGTTTGACCATTATATCACTTATATAAACAATGCATTTTTAAGCTCGCCGCTATCAAATAACACGAATGAACTATTAAGTCTACAACTCCAAAAAGTAAAGAGACAGAGTAAAGAAAGGATAGCTGGAAGAGATACCAGGATCCACGGCACATACAAAAACAGTTTACACACTTCTCTTTTTGCAAGCTAAATCAACAGTTTTAAACAGCTATTCTAAAGCAAAACAAAGGAAAGACTGTTAGAAAACCACAGTAATATTTCTATAGACAAAACATGTAACAGGACTCAACCACGTTTGTTATTTACGAGTGGTAAGTTTTCCATGCCAACTGAAGAGAGAAGGAGAAGCCAACACATCGACATCAGCCAACTAATTTTGCACCTATTATGTCAAAACATTTTCTAGAGCTCCTGCTTACGGAGTTTCTCCTCACAACACAAGGCAACAGCCAGGTAACAGTTTAATGCTGCAAGTATTAAGCCCAACAGTGGAAATGGATTTCTCACTGCTGCAATTTACTAAGGCTCAGCTGCTATTCAAAACTCAGCTTTTATTTCACATTTATTTATTTGGAAAACCATTATCTGCTATGGAAGCAAAACGCAATGCAAACAAAAAGATACACGTTTGGAATAAAGCTGAGTGCTGAACAGGTGGGAGACACACAACATCTGCAAGGCTACAGCAGCAGGTACTTCACCTCATCTCCGTCAGTCACATTGCTTTGAAAAGAGGAGGTCAGACAGAGCAAGAACATCCGTGGTCTTGCGCGCTGCTCCCTCTTTACAAGTTTCTCTGGAAGACTGAAGACTGACACCCTCAACCTACCACTGGTCGCCCCAAATTACTCAAATGATGTAAAAAGGTTTTGAATTTTAGGAAGCGAACGGATTTTAACTTAAAGGAGTTTACCTAAGCCATAACACAATCAGTAACATATGGTAACACAGATCCATAACATGTTATAACATAGATTGTGTGAGAAAGAGAATATGTCTGCAGGGACCTTAAGAAAGGTAAATCTCCATGTCTAGTTTTTTGTACATTCAATAACAATAGCGCTCACCCAAAGGCCTGGAGCTATTTGATTGATCTTCTCAAATCAAAGTGGAAAGAAAACAAATCTCAACCTCCACGTGTAGCACAAGAACGCAGACTCACTTCAAAGTGGAATGAGCCCCGATGGCTCATTCCATGATCCATGCCTTCCCAACCCTTTCTCTAGCTTTTCAGTTCAAGAAGTTCAGGCCTCTAGCTAAAACTTCCTCAGAATAAGGCAAAAAAGGAAGCATTAAGACACAAACTCCACTGTAAGATAGACTCTAAATGGACATCCATGCTCACAGGGTATTGCATGTAACCAGCATTAAAAAAAACCCAAACAAAACTTGTTTTCAGAAATGCATAACAATAATATCAAAAAGTCTCATTTCTATTTTCACTGGGATTATTGGAATTCAGAAGTGTGTCACTGTACTCATAAACTGTTTCAACTAGCCAAACCAGTCAGAGATACCAGATGTATTTTGATAAAAGAATGCACGCTACAAACTAATGCATTATATGACTCCAAGGACAACAAAGGATTACAGGCCTTCGTAGACTATTTTGCTGCACAGTCCAGAGGGCAAATCTGGTGATCCACAAGATCTCTTGTTCATTCAGGTTAATTTTTCATTGTGTAAAACTCTTATTATGAAAAATACATTAAATACTCCATTAAAATTAACTTTTCCTAATTTCTTGTTGTTTGGGGTAAATAATATTCAATTACAGTTGCAAATTCTCAGATAATCTGTTATAAAAACATCGTTCAGGCTGTAATTCCCACTTTAAATATCACATTCTGTTGCCTTGTTGTGGGAGGTTTTTTGACTGAAAAAAGACAGTGACTGGATAGGTAGCCTATTAAATGCTGGTCAGCTGAAGTTATAGCTATATAAATAACCTAGTAGGAGGAAAACTAGAAAGGCAGTCTAGAGTGAGTCAGAAACCCTGTGTTAACTGCCTACATAACACTTTTACTCTGTGCCAAATGCCAAGCAGCTTACTCTACTTTTAAGGTATGCTATTATGCACTTTTATGTATTTAAAAATACGCTATTTGTTCCTGCAGTTATAAGGAAATCAAAGGTGTTTTCTAACAGGGAAGCATTCCTTTTAATGTACGACATGCCCCTAATTGTCCTACTTACAAAGAGAAAAAAATTACTTCTCATAGCTTACATCCATTTGCAATCTCATCTCGGATACTTTCCACTACTATTAAAGTCTGACCGTGATAAGATTTTTACATTTTCACAAACACAACATTGACAACTCAGTCAAGACACTCTGTTGTGTTTAAGAGAGGACGAGATCCTGTAAGTAATTTATCTGCCTATCTTATAAGCACTTCATCAAAAACCATGGCTCTCACTGCAGCATCTTAAAGGAACTATTACTTCTTGTAATGCTTGGAAAACGCCAGCCATACCTACCAAAATACATCTAATATGACACAAAATATTTACATGGTGATTTCAAAATACTTTAAGACTAGTGACTCAACAGGACACAGAACCAAGATCCTGCACGCTCTCTACATTATAAATGTATAATTTGAAAACCACCTTATCTTGTGATCAAAGCAAGTGATCTTTAACACAATTAACAACACAGTCTTACCTATTTTTAAGAAGGGATGTGAGACTCTCAGAATTTAACTGATGCATTAAGGCATCCCTCAATGTTGGAAGCATTGACAGCACTGTTATTAAAAGAAAAAAAGAGAAAAAAACCTGTCAATGTAAAAAAAAAAAAAAATCAGCATAAACCTATCCCCAGCTCTCACTCAATAGCTGCTGTACAATGTAAATCCTATTGCTCAACAGGCAAAGCTGAGAGGACAAGCAAAATAGAAAACCCTGGGAGCATTCAGAAGTGCAACTACCTGTGTGCCTCTTGTGAGCTCGGGCACGGTGCTGCCCTACTGTGGCTACACGTCTTTGTCGGCTCTAGCTGCAGATGCGTACTCACATCCTGCATATCTGCATATATGTGCCTTCAGCTCCCCAGAGGAAAATCTGGTGAAAATCTACACTGTTGCATTTCTCCAAATGAGAAGATGGTTTGTTTTTTTCCCAGCGAGAGAACCAGAGAAAGGTACGTTTTAAACAAAAGAACGCTGGTGGGAAAAAAATCCTTTACTTTCAGTATATTCAGTGTCCAATCTGATGTTACGTGACGGGAACAGGAAACGGAAAACAAGCATGCACGGAACAGAAGAAATACTAAGAACAAAATATGAAAAATCTTGACAAGAATGCATGCTGCCGGGCAGAAGGTACTTCATACAACGAAGGGCAAAGAAAAATTTAGTCCTGGCAGTAAAACCAGTCCCAGCACTACAAAATGGAAAAGATGAAAACCGAATACCAGGTTATTTCATGTCACGGTAAACAGAGAGCACAGAAAACATTTGCAGTCACCCAAGAACAAATTTCAACAGGAGAAGAAAATGCTGCCCAGTTTGTTCTATAGAAATAGTTTTGAATGGCCTGTATTTACAAGAATGACAAGGATTTTGTTGAACTCCAGTGTACCATCTCCTCTCCAAAAATCTGAAGACCAGTGCTGCAATATAAGCATTTTCACTTTTTGGTCCCCAGCTAGTCAGGTATCTTTTAACTGTTGAAATGTAGAGAATTAATGGGCTGACGTGCTGTTTATTTTTTAATAAAAATTACCCACCAAGCGCTCTGTGTAGCTTACTAACAGTGTGCTATAACGAATAAAACAATCCTGCTGTAAATTCAGTACTGTTTGAATCTGGGTGCTGTTTCACACCTCAATACCACATGCAGTTTAGGGCAATACACAAATGGTCTTGAAGTGCCAAAAAACTATAATCTACATGTACATCTGTATGCATTATCGATGTATGTGTTCAAACCAAGGGTTAAGATGACCCTTAGAAATCCCTTCAATTCTCTTTTCTTCAGATTCTGTCTTTATTATGCAAAACAACTCTATTTATCCACTAGTATTTAATTAAGATTTTGAATTCCCCTACATTTCTTACTCTTCTTCCACTCTGTCAATATGTAGTATAAACCCCAAATAATTCCACCTATCAAGAACATTAGCTAGTTCCTTATCTTACCTGTCATATTGCACGTCCTCTGATTACTTTCAAAATGATACTGCCTTCGCGCTTGGGCGATGTATTCAGCTGCCTCTCGTTCTTGGATTTCTCTGATTTTCTTCTGCCCATATTTTCCCAGTAAATAGACTCCTACAGAGAGAATTTCGTATTACAAGCTGCTTTAAAAATGTGAGGAAGGCTCCTCCAGCCCCTTTCTTTGATTTTAAACCATAAGGCTGCATAGTGGTTTTTTTGGGATATGTGGGTCTTGAATTTTAATACTGACTGACAAAGTAATACTCAGAAATAATGTTTTCAAAATTAATTAAAATGTCAAGGGTAATGACATAAATCAGTGTAAGAAACTGTTCTGAGAAGAGATACCTTGCCTTTCAAAGAAGGCATTTTTGGTACTACTGCAATGTGAACAACTAGTACTAAAGAGATTGAAGCAAAAATGTAGGGTAACAAAAACAAAGAACAGAGAAAAGAAACTGAAATGCACAGGTCTGCAGATGGATGAAAATTTATTTTTTTAAAAAAAGATATCTTTATAAAATTAGCAGAAGTTAGAGACAAAACTCGAGTCTTAAAAATCACATAAGATAAAAATGTTACAGACCAACGCTTCCTTCATGTGGTCCTGAAACTTGTCCATAGGAAGAACCTCAGCTTTAGTGGCGCTTGACTGTGGCCGTCATTTCTTACCATGCCTGCTTCTTAACTCTCCAGACCCACTCGTCTACCCTTGAGGATCTGATCATCCCTCATCACCCTCACTATGAATCTCTGTTTCCACAAAGACCCACCAAAAATGTATTTTCCCAGCTAACATACTGAAACAGCAACAACTTTTTTAGTATTAGCAAATAATTTTTGAACACAAAATTTTTCCAATCATTTTATCCCACCACATTTTTCACATTACATTCACACATTTTCACTTGTCCAAATGACCACTTTTGTTTATCCCCTCCCCCAGTAAATCCTTTAACTTCAGGTTTTGTGGCAGAAAAGTCGTAAGTATATAAAAAGACTCTTCCTAAATGTACACAGGACACATGCAAACAATTCAAGAAGAATCACGTGCATGCCCTTGAGTGGCATGCTGGAGCAGCACTTTTATAATTAAGATTGAGACAGCTAATTGCTTAATACTTCATTGTTAAAGCTGTGTGATTACTCTGTACTAAGAACTGCTGTGCCTCATGAGGGTCCAAAGTTGCATTAGCAGTCACCCAGGTTTAACAAGAAGTTCCCAGAAAAACCACTTGTCTAAAATGATGTAACACCAGCTACTTACTAGTCTTATCCTCCCCCCTTGCCCTGAACCAAGCTGTAACTTTGACCCATCACTAACTAATGTTATTTATTCCGGTACCATCTTCATCTTTGGGAATGCAATGCGTTAGAAATTATCCAAGTTTTACCTTGGATAATTACCTTGAACTTTTACCTTCCACCATCCACACAGCTTAAGCAAAAACCAATCAACAACAAAAAAGACGGGATGTCAGCAGCAGACTGCCTCTGTTACTTGTCCTTGTTGTCAGTTTTGTGACAATGAATTTCTGCCCGCTAGTCACTCGTGCCTGAACGCAGCATCACAGCCTCTGCAAGTCTCCAGCTTATGGGACATTTCAAGGTGCCGCCAGCCTGGGAGTCGGTCTGCATGTGTGTTCACATTTTACTTTAGAACTACCTTGTCGATCTATATTGATACAGGACATAGCACTAATTCGGAAGACTTGAAAATAACACAGACTTCTTAAAAGTCCAGGCTGAATGCATCACATGAAAGCACTGTCACTTGGAGTTGGAAGCCAGACCAGAGAAAGCCACATCCCAAGAATTGTCAAGTCAGCTAATGTACCTGCAAGAAACGAAACTGACATTTTGAAAATCCCTGTTGTTATAAACAAGCAAAGCGAACACCAACTTTTTACAATAGCTAATAGAACTCAGTTTTACCTCTCAGTATGGGATAGGAGGTCTGCAAAAAGTGGCAGCAGCAACATTTTACTCACGTTCAATTAGCTAAACCACTGTATAGATGGAACTGCATACTGAATCTTTCCCATATGTTCCATACAAAACCAGGAATTAAGAAAATTCAGCAATAATGAGACTGCCCAAGACATAATTTCTAAGTAAACCTTTTTCTGCCTTCATTAAAATGCAAACTATGCAAACAACTATAGCTGCAATACTTCCCATTCACAGATCAAACAGATGAGTGGTACAAACTAGGACTACATCAGCTGATGACAGAACCTTCAGGTACAGGAGCCTCAGTAAGGATCTTGAACTACAATTCATACTGCTTTAAAATTGATCCACAAAGTGAAATGTATTTACATGTGTATTAGTTGTCTCTGCTGGTTTTGGCTGGGCTAGCATTAATTTTCTTCATAGTAGCTAGTACGAGGCTATGTTTTGGATTTGTGCTGAAAAGAATTTGATAATACAGAGATGTTTTCATTATTGCTGAGCAGTGCTTAAACAGAGTCAAGGCCTTTTCTGCTCCTCACACCGCCCCACCAGCGAGCAGGCTGGGCGTGAACAAGAAGTTAGGAGGGGACACAGGTGGGACAGCTGACCCCAACTGACCAAAGGGATGTTCCATACCGTGTGACATCATGCTCAGCAATGAAACCAAGAGAGATGTTGGTGGGGGGGGCCGCTGCTCAGGGACTGGTTGGGCATCAGTCATTTTGTGGTGAGCAATTGTCTTCATTTGCATCACATTTTCTTTCTGTTTGTTATTTATTCCCCCTCCCCCCTTTTCCTTACAATTTTTATTGTTATTATTCCTTTTTTAAGACATTGAACTGTTTTTATCTCAACCCATGAGTTTTCTCACTTTTACCCTTCCAATTCTCTCCCCCATCCCACCAAGGAGGTGGTGGGCAGTGTGAGTGAGCAGTTGCGTGGTGCTTAGTTGCTGGCTGGGCTTAAACCACGACACTGTCCTACAACATGGAACACCCGGCGTCTACAATACCCATATCCTGTGGAAGCAACACTTTATTCATCTGTTAACAGTGAATTAAGATAAAAATGCTTTAATTCATCTGCGTAGCCCTCTTCTGTAGTAGTACTGCAAAGGCTCTTCCCATCTAGATGGAAGTAGCTTACAAAATCTGCAGGCTCTTACATATCCATGCCAGTGGCGTTGAACAGGTAGGATATTTCTCACATGATGTACGTTATGGCTTACCCTCAGCCCTTTCCTTTCTCTCAACCTTTACTCTCACTGCCATACTTTCCTCAGGAAAAAAAAAAAAAAAAGGGAATATTTTCAGTTTTAAGAATTTCATTCTGTAGAAAATGTGCTGATATACAGAAGCCTGCATCCTTCCAGAACACCAACAGCTCTGTAAGTTGTGGTTTGTCCTTATGTACAAGCAAGCCATGCGTCAAATAACCATACAACTGTTTCATTATGGTTGAAAACCATATTTAAAATAAAAAGGCACTAAAGCCTTATTCTCTTGGCACAACTGAGTCCCACCAAAACCTATTTAACGCCCCTGCACTCACTCACAAACCAAGACAACTTCCTTTGCTAAGTCTGTCTAGACTTCTGAACTGAAATGCACTTTCTGCAAGCCAAAGGTTGCAACAGATGAAATTGAGCCATAATTCATTCACCACTGAAATCAGAACCATACATTGCAGACACACCCTGAACTTGCTCTTCCACTGCAACAAGAAAATTTCAGAAACGAATCATTTTGTAACATCCATTGAAATCTACCTTGAACACTGAGCACAGAGAGAAACCACTTTAAGGTAAATCTACTACCCAATAAGAACAAGTGAACATAACACACCCTTGCAGCTCTGTCATGCTGTCTCTCTACTTTAAATATTTCTAGTGGGTTTGATCCCAGAGTACTAGATTTTGCTTGCTTAAAGAGATTTAAGCCTTCTTAGTAAAGAAATTGCTTTATATTACTAAAAGAACAGACTTCTGAAGAAAAGGGTTGTACAGGGTCTTTACTAAATTGAGGTCTTCTCAACCCCGCTCTATGGTTAAGGGAAAGTTACACTTATTACAGTTGCTTTTCCCTCAATTTTAGCTCTTATTTGTTAGGTTTGTATCTTCATAAGCAGAAAAATCTGATGCAGTGTTGGGATTGACAGAAATTACACTAAGAATGACAGCCACTGATAACACAGAAGGCATCTATGTCAGTAAACAGAGGAAAGGATACCAACAAACTCAGATTTTGGTGCAGTAATTCTTCAGTAACACAGCACTGATATAACATTGTATCAGTAATAACGGAGAAACTATTCTGCATTGTCTAAAGAATCATTAAATATTCACATTAATCTCTGATCGTGTGCCAGTAAAAGACTTAAAATCATTAAACCCTGTGATGTCCTTGTTACATCCTCCTTCCCTGAAAATGCATGTACAGTCTTAAAAAAAAACCCAAACACCAGAGAGACGCAGATTCCAGTCTCTGCTATTAAATCAGCAGATTTGGATGCTTTTCTTAAATCATTCAGCCACTTCCAAATATTCTTCAAGTCTTCAAGTAAAAGCAGCGATGTAAAGTTGGATTCTGCCTTTCAATATCAGGCAGTATTTTATGGAGGAGAGTCCTTTGTGGATCTCAGAGCTCTGATTCATTGGTGGTGGCATTACCATAGCTCCTAGAGTTATTTTAAGGTCAGATCCGTAACTAACATGTAGACGGCCAAAGCACTCAAGATTCAGTTGCTGAACAACTGTAGTGCAGCAGTCCACAGTAAATCCCTCCATCTCCCAGGCTGCCCTAAAATACTACGGTGCATGTTGCAGATAATGATGTTCTCCTGCTTGCAGATGCCCTGATTAACTACAGAGTCTCAAATACAAAAAAGCAATTCTCTACAGAGTCCTCAAATACAACACAGCCTGAGGAAGCAGGTGCTTGATCTATGCTGCAGACAATGACAGTATAGTTTAATACTTTCAGTAAGAAGTTGAAATGCTTGTTACAAGAGAAGCACCTTGGGTTTTTTTTTGATTGGTCATACTTTAAAATACTGTATTTTAGTCCCCGATTATCTTTTTTTAAAGCGTACTTCATCCAGTCAGTAGCATTTTAGTGAAAGTGACACTGAGCTGTACATAAACAACACCAATCAAAAGAAAAAAGCTGCAAATTCAATGATATTAGGATGGTTTGCAGGCTGGCAGAAAGCTGTTTACATGTGATGAATTTAGGGTTTCAGGCTATGAGGACTACCAAGAGTCACAAGCTCCCCGATACCTCCTTCCCCACTTGGGCATTGATCCACGTTTACTAGCTGAAACCAGGACAACTGATGTTTTTACTATTCCCATTTGTCCGCCCACCACGCTCACAAAGACAGCTGAAGGGGAGGGGGAACAGCTTTCAGGTTACAGTCTGGTGTATTAAAGTAAATCCGTTTACTTAACATGGTGGGTTTTAAGTGTGGTGGCTCGGAAACTGGTAAATGTTACGTTCTGCTGTACTTGCAGAGTCAGAAAACCTGCAGGCGAAAGGGTGAAGCGGTCTGACTTCAGTAACGATCATCTAACCTATCATTGTGTATTAATTGGCAGTCTTCGCAAAAATACAGAAGGAATTCATGCTGAAAGGATGCAAAGGACACAACAAGCAAGGCAAGTCAGAAGTATATACAATTCACCTTCACAAGAGGCCCCACCTAAACACGAGACAAAATACTTAACTGATCTGGCAAGTTCCAGTGGGTATAAGCAAACACAAACTTTCCTTAGCAACTCTGTAATATTTAATTCTCCACCATTTGCATAAGGTATAAGTACATCCGATGACTGATCATGCAAAGACATGGCTGTACTTTTGGAGAGCATCTAATCTCCAGCTGCGCAGATACGCACTTCATTACTAAACAGAGAGACAGATCCAAGGTGTTATTTTAAATCCAATTCCAACTAAAAATAACCCTATAATAACTCCAAGGAAAGGAGGAGCTTACCAGACCCTACAGGTTAGACAAGAACCTTAAGGGTGAAAGAACAGCTCGAATAATTAGCGTGGTGAACCCTCCTCTCCAGTAAAGTTTTGTGTCCGCAGTTGGTTTCTATTTGACAATTCACCTCAATGCCCGAGTCACTTTTGAAAGCACGGGCGTTCAGCCTCCGTCCTAGAAGTGGTAACACAAACGTGACCCACACTTTGAAACGACGTTTAACCGTGCAAACCACCACCAACACCCGCCATCAGAGCCCCCGGGGTGACTTTGACTCCCCGCCTCTGGGGGCTTAGCGGACGATGTGCGTATTTTCCTCCCCGCCCACGGGACACCCCCCCCCGCCACCGCGCTCTCCCCAGGGCGGTGGGCGGGCGCCTCTTGGTGCCACCCGCGCGGCGCGGGGCCGCTCCAGGCCGCGGCGGAGCTCCCTGCGCCACAGCCCGCAGCGCCGGCGAGGCGGGGAGGAGGCC
>VYZM01005136.1:183948-210537 GCA_013398915.1 Dromas ardeola
GGGCGGGCGGGCCGGCCGCGGCCTCTCTCATGGCAGCGCCGAGGGGGCGGGAGGACGGGGCTTCGTTAAAGCCGGTCTCGTTTGTCTGTCCGTCCGTCCGTCCGTCCTGCAGGCTAAAGAGGCACTGGAGAACGGTGAGGTTCCCGTCGGTTGCCTGGTGGTGTACAACGGGGAGGCCATCGGCAGGGGCAGGAACGAGGTCAACGAGACGAAGAACGTGAGTTGGGGCGAGCGCGGGGGGGGCCCGGCCAGGCCCGGCCTTAACCCCCCCCGGCACCGGCGGGGAGGATAATAGTCTCGTTTTGGAGGGGACAGGGGTAATACAAGAAATTGGGAAGTTGTGTACAGTTACAGAATGTGCGGGATGACAAAAATCTCGCCTCTAGTTTACAGAAATTGTTCCTTTTGACAAAGTTGTTCTTTCTAAAAAAAAAAAAATTGTCTGTAAATTTTAGACGTGATGCTTGCAATGTTAGACATCAAATTAGATCTTATACATGCTGAGAGACCCATTAAAGCCAACAGGGATTTTGCGCAACTGGAAGTTTTGTATAAATGGATCTGATTGCAGGATCTGGCTGTAACTTGTATTAGACGTCTCAAATCTGAAAATATAATGAAAGGTGAAAGCGAGTTTTTTAACCTCAAAAATGTAACAATAAAAATGAATCATTATACTAACTTGTGCTACAGGAGCACCCATAACGTATTGAAATAATTCTAATACAACTCAAGAAAGTCAGGTGACACAGAAGCTAGGTATTTCAAGTTAAATCAGTGTAAACACTGCGGGGAAGTAGACACTTCTTGGGAAAATTGTGCCAGAGATATTAATGCTGTGTAAATATCACATGGGCAAAACATAACTGACGAGACTGATAACAGAATCAACTTAAAAATATTAGGGAAGCTTTTGGACTTTCTCTTTTTTTTTGTATGAACATCAGGGTTGCCTGAAAGAATGTACTTAAATCCAAACAGCCTGATGTAAAAAATTCATCTGCATTTTGGAAACAGTAAGCTTTGAAAGCCAGTCCTTTTTTCCATTTCTGTTTAGCTCAAATTTCAATTCTTTTGTGTCTTAATTCATAAATGCATATATTGCTGTGATTGGAAATGCTGGATACTCAGTGCTTCTAAATTTTATATCAGATACTTAATTGCTCCACATAGTCTAAAAGAAAATGCGAGCATGAAAGAGGCACTTGCTGGGAAATCTGAATGCAGGAAATTGTTTTCAGTTTTCTCCTAACGATTTCTGGCATTATTTAAGAACAATCCTGGGAAAAAATAACCCACCCTCTTGAACCATTGAGGCAGCTCCAGCAGACATCGTAAATTTGTCAAGGTCTTAACTAATTTCTCATCCCACCTCACATTGGAGGACTTCTCCAGAACATTATTCCTCAGATGGCTAGAAAAATCTCATTTTTATATCTTATTTATATCTTTCTGTTCTTGTGCCAGCATCATCCTTTATTTTACATAGTGTGGAGGTATTTAAAGCCATACTCCCTTTTGGCTTTTGTTTTTCCCTGTTTTCCCCAAGTCAGCTGTTTAATCTCCTCTCAGAAAATAGGCTTGCTTTCTTTGCTCATTCTAATAATTCTTGTATACATCCATTCCAGCTTTGATTCATCTTTTTGAATTCACTTAACCAGAACTGTATACTTTATTCCAGATGGACTTTCTCTTGTGTCTTGTTTGATAACGATAATACTTCCCACTCTTCCTGGAAATAAGTCCACCCATCTTTAGTCCACTTCTTGAGTGATACTCTGACCCTGTGTCTTTGTTCATCACGTGAAAGACATCACATCATGTTTCTCCAGTTAATACCAATTTCATGATTGGAAACATTTAAGCAAAATTATCTTTGAGCATCTTTGCTAATTAGTTCCGTCTGGAAGAGTATTTCTCCTTTCAGTGCAAGTTCTCTTTGCTTGCATATCTTAACATTTCTTGTGCTATGCTGTTGTTCCCAGACTGACAATAATTTCATGTGTTGTGCTGTGCCAGGTGCTTTGTAGAAGTTCAGAGAGATGAGACTGGTGTTTCTCTTGCCTAGAAAAAATGTTAGTCAAAGAAAGTTACTAGGTTAGTTTACTGTCAGCTATTTTATGTAAATCCACATTGTATTTTATTTACTTTCCCTTTTATAGACTGGTCCTTGTAGTACTACCTTCAAAGTTTGTTATGTTGCGTGTTTTGCTGTTGAGACTATCCTGGATCTGTAGATGTCAGCTTCGTATGTCCTTCCTATTTTTCACTACGGTGACTCTATTTGCTCTGACAGGTTTCAGTCATGTGAGAGAGACAGATATCAAAAGCATTGCTATGGGATTAGCAGCCTCATGCACAAGTTCTTTAGTATTTTTCTGATGGAGATGATCTATTAACTTCGGGTTTTTCCCCTCATTCTTCTTCCATGCCCTAGGCAATTTAATCATTTCAGCATTGTAATTCTTTTTGCCATATGCTGAAATTTCTCCTTTCATACTCGTATTGTGACTTTTGACGACAGTCTCCATGTCATTTTTATTGAAAAGGCAAAATACTAATTTTGTTTTGGAATAGTACTAAGGTCACTGTAGTAGTTCTAAGTCCTTTTTCACATGTTTTGTCTCAAGACATTTTTACTTTCTGTGTAATTTGTTTTGCAAGGTTGACATTTGGTGATTCTTCTTTAGTCTTTGCTATTGGCTTTTTTCACTCCTTGTGAACTTTCTTTCCACTTTTAAGAATTGATCATTTATCCAGATAGATCTGTGGTCCTTCCCTACAATTTTGCCCTTGCTCAGGAATCAACTTGCCACTAGGCTTTGTGTCAAATAAATTCCCTGTCTTCTCCTTAAGTAAGTCCTTGCATCCTCTGATCTAACTGACTGGAGTTAGGAGCAGGTAGTGTCTTCTTTGTGCTCTCTTTCATTCTGTTCCTAAACTGCTCATTTGGGCAAAAAGATTTAGTTGTTGAAAGCTGTCTGATTTTTTTTCAGTCTGTCTCCTGTCACCCTGCGTACTTTATTTCTGCCCTGTGTGTCCATAGCAGAACACATACTGCTGCTTACTCTGTGGAAGTTATTTGCAAAATTACTGATCATCATCACATTCTTCTGGAAGAAGTTGCTATTGGGCGAAGGGAGTTTGTGTACAGCTGTGTTTGTTTTATTTTATTTTTTTAGGAGCATGGCTGTGGCACCAGCATTTCAAAATAGTTAGGCATGTCGTTACTTGTATTCATTGGGCAATAGTGCAACAAATGTCTGTGTAAGACATTAGTTTTCAACAGCCTGGCAATAACAGTCACAAGGTTGTGCCAATACTGTATTCCCTCTGGCAGCTCCCACATTTGCTTGTTCACAGTCTTGCCTCAGACCAACCTGAAAATTTTTTTGCTTATAATGTATGTGACCCTTCCAACTAGAACTCTTTTTTTTTTTTTTTTTTGCATCTTTATTCCTCTGTGTGTGTGTGATGGTGTGCTCCGCCCGACCTGACCTTTTCTCATAACGCTGCTCAAGCGATAACCACCAGTGTTGGTTGTGATGGATGCATCTGGTCGTGATGGCTGCATCTGGCTCAAAGTGGGTTTGGGGGAGACAGATAACAACACAATAACCAAGTGGCTAATTTATGGCAATGCGCCCACATAACCACAGTGCTGGTCAATGTCCAACTCAAGCCAAACTTGGAAGAAATGAGTATCTGCAGTCGGTATGTAAATATGACTATGAGTCCATCATCTTAACCCCACAAATAGTGAGCAGCCCAAAAGCCCTTTGAGCTCTCCTGCACGGCAGTGGGCTGCACACCAGAATCTCCCCTTGAGTTAGGGATGCCTCTCAAGGTTACTCCTTGACGTTGAGAGCCTCCTTATCGCGTCAGATACTCAGTAAGTGAATTGGGAATAAGCCTGAAACTTTGAAATCTTAGGTAAGTGATATAAAGGACTGATTGTGCATATAAAATCCTTTAGACGTAAACCGTTGACCAAGTCTGGGACTAAGTTAGGATCCAGCCTCCCCTAGACACCTGTAAGGGAAGGAGTTTAGAACGCAAGGGGGTCCTCTCTGAACCTCGTGACTCAATGGAAGGGTCTCCATAACAGTTTTGTCTGACCCTATCCTAAATAATCAAGTGTACCTTGCCATCAAATCTTGTTAAACCACTGTCACGTTTACCATTGAACTTTGTTAACTTTATATCAATAAAATATATTGCTGCTTCTCTCTTGCGAGTGAAGTGCGTCACTCCATCTGCGACAGTGTGATGCAGTCATTCGCTTCCCACTGAAATCCTGTCTGACTTAGGTCCTTCGTTGATACATGCAGACTTCTCCTCTGTTATCTCCTGTTGGGTCATTGTAGCATGTGTCTTTGCCCAGATCATCTTGCAAGAACAGTACATGATAATTGAAAATGAAGTATTGTTTGCACTTTTAAATTACTAATGGAGCCACAAGATAATACAGAACTTAGAGCTTTGGCCCCCTTTACTCTCACTTGTTAACTCCTGTCTAAGATTTAGAAGGTAAGCTTTTCAGGGCAGTGATGGTATCTTTATTTGTCTATAAAACATTTGCCACGGTTTGGGGGACTATTTTAAGGCTTTGTCAAGGGTTTTTCTCCACTGATGTCAGCTTCAAATAATTTCTCCTTGGAACATCATTTGCCACTCTCTAACAATTCTCTTTTTCCCTTGCGACTTTTACCTGCTTTTGTTCTTTTGGCTTTAAAATAATGTGTAAGATAGGGTAAGTTAAAAAACAGTAGGGGTTTATAGAAGCTTATGAATTGAGTCAGTGACTTAAAATGAAAATAATCTTTTTTGTATGTTATTTTACACAAAGCAAGTCAATAAAAAAGGCTATTTAGTCGTAGCTCAATACAAAATAACCTAGAAGGTCAGGTTTTCCCCCATATCTTCTCTTTAAGAGGGACCTTTAGCAGGTGCTTAAGGAAGGAGCTCAAGAAACAAGCAGAGAGTAGTGTAAATGTTCCCCTTGCACATCCTTTCCACTTCTGAAAGTGAATAGCTTGTGGACTTCCAGAGCCCAAGACTGTATCTGGATCATTGTTTCTGATAGCTGTCTGTGCATATATCCTCCATGAATTTGTCTAAACCTTTTTTGAACTAATTTATGGTTTTGGCTTCCATAGCATCCTGTGGCAATGAGTTCCACAATTTAATTATGTGCTTTGTGAAAGAGTACTTCCTTTTGTTTGTTCAAAATCTGCTGCCTGATAATTTCATTGGGTGTCCGCTTGTTATGAGAAGTAATAAATTACAATTTACTGTTTGCTTTTCCACACTTTTCTTGATTTTTATAAACCTCTACCATAGTCATCTTAACTTGGAAAACTAATGACTGTATCTGGTGACTTAAGAACTGTAGTCTAGTTAGGCTCTGTACGGAGACTGTTCTGTAACTTGGATAATCCTTTCTCACCCTGTGGTGAATTTGTCCTGGTGTTCCCATGTCTTTGTGAGGTGAGATGGACAAACCAGTACGTATTACTTAACATGTGGATGCACTGGGATGTAGTAATATTCTGTATTAGTGTAATCTCTTTTGCATAGCTGTCTTCTATTACCACAGAAGCCAATATGACTTAGAACAGCCGCATGGCTTTTCTTAACTTGTACTCCCAAGATCAGCAAAGGCCTAAAAGCTACTCGATGTTCTCAGTATAAAGCAGTGTCATAGGCTAGAGGCATGTTTTCCTCCCGAAATGAAGGCTTATTGCCTACATGCTTTCAATTCGTGCTCAGGAGTCAAGAAAGCCAATATGGTATTCACGTCTCTTCTGATCTGAGGGCACAAAATTAGAATAGCCAAGTAACCACAACTTAACACTTGTGAGTTACAGTAGCTGTAGTAGTTCTGAGGCATCCTGCTGGAGGGTGTTGTGCTTTCTGTCTCCCTGAGGTGTGTGCGCTGAGGCTTCAGCTGATGTCATCTCATTTATTCAACTAGGCAACTTTCATGGCAACATTTCACTAGTAGCTCTGGAGGAATCATGTCTGCCTATTGATTCAGATCCATGTTTTTATTCCGAGTGGTTTCATTACCATGTTAGTTCAGATCACGAGTGCGCTCATGACAAATTTCTTGATTGTGTCTGCTTACCGTGCTTTGGTTTGTGTCTCGGAGATGTCTCCCTTTCAGATGAAACTATACTGAAAACATGCACTCAGGGAGCATACCTAATGCACTCCAGCTGTTGCTGGGATTATACTGTTCATGGGACTAAACTGGAGCTAGGCCTGCGTGCGCTCCCCTGAATTGGTGTTCAGTCCTCAGCACTGTTCTGCGTTACAGATACACTCCTCTTGCACTGCACTATTTGCTAACGTAGGCATAGGCGACATACATCTCTACAGGAGATGTATTTTTACATTTTTAAACAGTATTAAACTTACTATTAAGTTATCTATACGTGAGTCCTTTGCCATATATTGTACAGCATCTCACAGCTATCACCACAGATCTTCATAGTGCTGAAACATTAACCCGAGTTCATGTATTGAGAGGAAGTTATCTGAAGTCATATATAGACATAGGTAGCAAAGGTACAAGTATAATTTGCATTGATTAAGTCTTGGTCTTAATGCCTATGTCTAAAACATCCTTTTTCCAGAATAGACTAAAACCAAGGGAAATACTAACAGCCTTAATGAAATAAGCATCAGGCTTTGTAACTGGAGAGTCCTTTCATAACTAGTACTTTGTGATATTTTTGCTGTGACTTTTATTGGCAAAACACACTGCTGCAGGCATTCCAGAGCCATACTGGGACATTACTGTTGTTTTTGTCTCTCTGCAATTAGGGTCAACGCTTCTTCTGTTCAGGCTTTTCTGCCATCCTGTTGCTGTGACCTCTAAGGTATTCATCATTCAGTCGTCTTGGATTAAAAAAAAAGAAATCAATATTCTTCTGTCTTTTTGTAATCAGGCATATGCTGCAATCCCTGCCTATTACTTGAGGGACTTACTGTACATGTATGTATTCCCAGGCAGCGTTAAACCTGCTGCAAACTGAAAATAGTGTGTCTACGCAGTAGGCCAAGCAGTTCCAGAAACATACCTAAATTATAGCGTGTTCGCAGCATATTCATTCCATGCAGGCACAGTAACATTGTAAGAGGGAGGAAAAGGTACCAGCTAGGAGCAGTTCCTTAATACTTCCAGAGAATGTAGCCCAGCCTGCATTCTTGCTCTTGGAAGCACAGTGGGCTTTGTGTGTCCCTTAAGCCTCGAGAGCTTTCATGTCTTGTCTTACTGTGCTGGCATGACAGAGAGAGGAGAACTTCTGAGCGAAACGCTTAGGAACCCTCTGCCTTGGAACAGGTAGAAGAAAAAGCTGGTTTGCGCTTGTGGACCTTGTATGTGCTGCATATGAGATTGAGGTTGAATATGTTCTTTCTTGGGCTGAGTATTTCTTCTGCAGTTTGGGCTGCAAGAAATTTCTTCTGCAGCTTGAACCAGCAAAGGGGTGTACTAAAAAGAGTCTTCTCAAGAAAGCATTACGTTACATCTTTAACAGAAGTGAAAATAATTACATTATTAATAGATTAGATGTTAGGCCATCGTGTCTTTGACTTGAAAGAATAATTTTATGACATTGCATTTTATTTAGTTTGTATCTGTACAAGTGAGAAGTTTAAAGCTGTGAATCAATGCAGACTTTTAAGAAAATGTTAATTTTTATCTCCTAGGCTACTCGACATGCAGAAATGGTGGCAATCGATCGGGTCCTTGACTGGTGCAAGCAACACAACAGAGATTATACAGAAGTGTTTCCACAGACAGTATTGTATGTAACTGTAGAGCCTTGTATCATGTGTGCAGCTGCCGTGCGCTTGATGAGTATCCTTTCATGCTTATTTGTGCTGGGAAACCATATGTCAAAATGTTATTCTTTTGGCAGTGAGCCCACAGGGAAGGGCTTGACACTGTCAGGCAAAGCCATCAGGGGTACCACCTTATGGTGTCAGAGTCTGCACCCCACTCCATTTACTGCATGGTAAATAGCAAGAGTCTCAAGAATGAAAGAGAAATGGTGCAATTATGACAAACAGTGATTTCTCTTAGGGATGTAAAAATACATTTTAGAGATATTAGCTCATTTTACATAATAGCAGATCTCAGTTCAGTGTTTGGTTTTGAACAATGGCTTTGTGTGCCTCTGTTTTGAGGTTCGTGCTTCTCCTTTTCTGAGGAAGGCTGGATGTGCATCTTCAGCAATACATCTTACATTACTCAGAAGTAAGTTCTCATTTTATGAGGGAGGAATTGTGGTACAAACTAATTTAGTTTGAAAGGCACAAGCACATCTTAGTGAAATTTAATGACTCCTTAAATCAGGCTACTTTACTTCCTGCTTGCTTTTCGCTTTAACTTAATACCTTAACTCATTCACATAAATTCCACGGGTCATATATGGTTGTCGAAATGAGCGATTTGGAGGCTGTGGCTCAGTTCTGAGCATCTCATCTGATGATATGGTAGACACTGGAGAACCATTTGAAGTAAGCTATAAAATGTTTTCCTTTGTTTTTCAGCTAGGGTACTGTGCCTAGCTTCGTTACCATGCTTTGAGAATGTCATGCATCAGTTTAAGAGAACTCAGATGAAAGCTGATCAGAAGTCAAGTAAACCTGACTTTACAAGAAAATAATATAAAAAAATTAAGTCCTTAAATTAAGGAAAATTGAGGGAAAGCCTGATGACAGTCTGAAAATATTTAAAAGGATGCATCAAAGAGGAAACAAAAGAATTATACTTGTGAAACAAGGTAAGGAATAAACATATCTAAAAGATGTGGAATACTTAGAAAAGTAAGTGCATGCTGCAGGAAGAGGTGAGGGAAAAATTATTTTAAGCAGCAGAATGTACAAACACATAATCATTAAAGATCAAGTAACAGCAACTTACTAAGTTACTGTTTTTCAGCTGAGACACTGGAAATGATAGTATTTTTGCTCCCAGTCTATCCATATATGAGGTAAAATGCATTAGCTTAGATCTACTTCATATACTTGAAATCCCAAAATAAATATGGACTGCGAAACTAGCAGAGGAGATTTAGTTTAGGTATCAGGAAACTTTCTGAACAATAAGGATACTGAAGAACTGGAACAGACTGTCAGGGGAGAATGAGGCATCTTTGTCATTTAAGAAAGGCTGGACAAGCATTCCGTGGAGGTACAGAATACATAAACTTCAATGTTTTACAGCATTATACTAGTATAACTATATATACATATAGATAGAGAGCATTTATAGCATTGTATTTATTACATTATACATAGTTGCAGGTCTGTTGTTGATCCTGCCTTATACAAAGATACTGATTAGGGTTCTTAAGATTTCTTTTCCACACTTATATTTATGATTTAATGAATGTAAAAAATAAGTATTATATATCAGCACTGTAAATAAGCCCTAAAAGCTCAAGGCTCAGAAAGAATTTTAGTCAGGAAGACGATACTGTTTGGCAGTCCAGTGTAAAAATATTAAGCATCTTTGTGTCGAGGTGTTTGTGAGACTAGCATCTGAATTAATTTGTATAGTCGGTACTGGAAGAGTGTTCATTTGCTAACATTGGCATGTGGTATTTAATTATTCTGTGTTCAGAAGAAAGAAAGGATGGGATTCTTGCTACTAGAAGTCCTTCCTTTGTTTCTGTAGGTAACTGCAGTGGGATGTATAGGTGTAATTCATTATTTTCCAGTGTGAGTGGAAATCTGTTAAGTGTTAGCGACATTTAAACACTTTGTTGTTAATATTCATGGCCTGGAAAAATACTTTGGAAGGACTAAAAAGGTCTGAGAGGTGACTGTTAGGAATAAAGAATAGGTGTGTGGACATACGTTGTCTGCTGGGAATCTTATCTACAAATACCTAGGTGTATGTCCCTTACACTTCCAAGTGCTTGAAGAGTATATGAATAAGAAAGAGATCGGAGATTTAGGTTACTAAGAAAGTTTGTTTGCCTAACTTCAAGTTATTGGGGAAATTATTTACTAGCCTCAACATACTATTTTTCAAATGTATGAGGTATTCAACCTGAAAAGGAGATTTTTCTGACCCCCAAACAGTTGAAGGTACATGTTAAATCAGTGGAATAGACGGCACAGTTGTTTACAATTATTCTGTACTTAAGGCATTATTGTGAAGCATAGAATATGTTATTCTCAGATGTGCTCATGACCATCTTGCTAATTTGAACAGTGCGTTTCTGGCTATCGTGCCAAAGAAGCGGTGGAAATGTTAAAAGCTTTCTACAGACAAGAAAATCCCAATGGTAGGTTTCACATTAATGGATCCATTTTGATCCCAACCTAATTTAAAAGAATGCTGGCACTGGTATTACTGTAATTCACTTCTGATGTTTTTTCTCCGTTTCTGTTTCTTCTTGGCAGCACCAAAATCAAAAGTACGGAAAAAGGACCATCGAAATTAGCCCTACACTGATGGGGGACAGAAACTTACCAAAAATGATATGTGAAGGTTTCTTCAGCATCCTTCTTTTTTAAAATGTACAGTCCAGTTAAACTATGTCTAATGTTCTGTACAGAGTTTTTACTAATAGGAAACTACCTGTTTCTACATTTCTATGTATGTGCTTTCTTGTTATCATACATGACCAAGCAGCAGAGTAAGTGGCTGGTTTTTAGAAAGAGGAAAATTTATGGCTCAAGTTCACTTGTTTACAGCCAGATGGATCCATTAAAATGATGCCATTCTGGACAGCACATTCTAGAATATTTTCTTTCTGTCTGTCTGTGGAGAAGCATCTTGCTTTTCAATAGTAAATGTTTGCTTAGGCAAATCCAAGTAAATCTCTTGGAAGGTTACATTTCTAAGACCTTCACAGCCCTTGTGTGTATATTTAATCAAAAAGCCTAAAAGGAATTGTACAGTCCTTGAAGACTTGAGATAAGACCATTGTAGTGGTTCTTCATTGTTTTTTACACCCCCTCTCGCATAAGCCAAATTCTCAAACGTAACTCCTGAAAGTCACACGCATCGGTAGACAGGTGTACATGCAGAATCGCATGTCTCGGATTGTGTGTGCTATTGCTAATAAGTGTAAGCAAGCATCACTTGCCTGCACAGCATCTTCGTACAAAGTTGTGGAGAAACTCTCCACAAGTCTCTTTAGACTGTCCGCTCCTCTTACGAATACTAGCATAGGAAATATTTTATTGTTAAGACTCCGCTAAGAAGTCGAAGTTGTGCTCAGCTACTAAATTATAGTAACTGAGATGAGCAGATACATGTGAAAGCCAGATGATTAAATTGGTAATAGTATGAAGAAAATATCTTTGAGCTGTTTATCTTTTCGTAGTGTTTGTTGGCTTTGTCATTTCCGTGCACTTTTCTTGCCCATGCAGTAATTTGTAATCCAGAAGAGGGCCTTACGGTTCCACTAATGAATTAAGAATACAAGTACAGTTCAATCTTGATTATATACCTCTTAGAGGATGCTTATCTTAAGCATGAAACTGTAGTTTATTTGGCTGATATTCAGAAATTTGAGAAATGCCTTAACTTTTTTTTAATGTAAACAAGTGATTAGAATTCTATGACCATAAAAACTTTTTTTTAAAAAGCGCATTAAAACCATTACTTTGTCACCATTGCTTCTAATAGTTTAGAATTTGTGTTTTGTGTATTTACTTACTGTTTACACAGTGACATGGGTGAGAAGCTTTTTACCATAATGGCTATTTTCAGAGTTTAGAAATAGTATTCCTTTAACTTAAGCCCTTTAAACTGACGCCTGTGACCTTCCCTATTCTCCTGACTATTACAGCGCTCTTCGAGTCTTTTCCTTTCCATAAGCAGAAGTTATGACTGTGTTTGTAGATTTCATCAGCTCTGGAGCTGCAAAGGCTTATGAACCAGACAGCTAAGCTGGAAAAGCTATTTAGGAAAAGACCATTTTTAATGACTGTGATGGCTTCATTGGAAAGAAACAGTCACACCTGTGCTTATGGTATTTGGCTGGTGATATAAGAAAGCTATTTATCTATACAGATACATACATGCAGTTCTCAACTTTGACCTTGAAGAAGTCACTGAAGCCCAAATTAAAGGAAAACGTTAGACTTTTGGCTTGTCGCTGAAACCAGTGACAGCAGGAATTGGAGCCTACGTGTTGTTTTGGACCAGAACCTAAACCTCTGGGCACCTGCTTTTCTGCTGAGTGTTTAAGAACACTTGCCTTCCCCACTGCCTTCTTTCAAAGAATGTTGTTCGCATTTGGGTAGTGTGACAGTAGGAGCCATGTAAGTAAGGAGAAGATTACTGGTAGTAGGACAAAACATGCTTTAAAAGCTGTGTCCAATTCTGCAGTCCTTAAAAGTGGAATTGAAATGTTTTGTAACAACCACCCGTGGTAACCTGTCACTTAGAAAACAGTTTAAGTCCCGCTCAAAGCCAAAGGAGACTGAAGAGGGTGACAAAGATAAAAATTTCTCTTAAGAGTGATCGAGGGTAACAATGTGCATCTTAGAAAGGGGGCATGAAAGGAATAGCATATATTGTATTACAGGAAGGTTATAAAAGATGCTTCTGTTTACTATATACTGTAATGTGTGAGCAAAAAAACCCAGTCTAGTATTAAGAGGCACATTCAGATGTGTGGGGTTTTTTTAAGTATAATAATTAGCTTGGGGAACAAACTGCTAAAAGATTACACTGAATGCAAAAATGTAGCCCATTGTCCTTAAAATCCTATTACTTATGTAAGAACAAATGTAGATATGCAGGTATTTTTATAAAAGAAAGTAATTAACTCGTGTTTGAAGACAAGCTGCTCATCAGAGCCATGGCATGACATCTTGACATCTGCCATGCACGCGGCCATCTCCTCCTCTCTCCCCCAGGCACGGCTTCCTCCCTCCCTGCAAAGGGCCAGGCTCCCACCTCGGTGGCAGCAGGAGCCCACGGGGGCTGGCCTTGTTGGCCTCCACTTGCCACTGCCCTCAGAGGTGTGCCTGGGGCGGTTGTCCCTGTCTCATGCGCTGCAGCTCTTCCTAACCAGGAGTTTTGAGTTTTTCGGTGTTGTTTAGAGTTGCATTCACAAACTTGAGCACGCGACAAGAAATTATGGAGACCCGGGGCAGAAGACTAGGTTCAGGCCCAGAGAAACATCTCCATGGCTAAGCACGACATGGGCTGGAAGAAGGCAGGAGGCAGCCAGGATACTTATAACCCGATAAGCTGAGCAGTTTCAGTGCTCCGGATCAGAAAATGAACTTAACAAGAAAGGGAATTGGCGAATACAGAAAGAAGAATGTCAGAAAAAAACCCCGAACCGTTCTTGGAACGCCTGTTCAGCACGGAGATGACAGTTGCTCATGGCTGCGGAGCATCGGCTTGGTTTCTAACTGTTGCTACCAAACAAAATCCCGCAGCAGCCGATGCCAGAGGCACCCCAGGAATCAAGAGCTGGTGAGTTGCACAGCCTGCAAGAAATGTTGGCTGTCTGCTTGCTGGGGACACTGGTCTCGGGCGCACTAAAAGAATGTCAAGAGCAACAACGTTAATTGTTACTGCCACCTGGAAGGCTCAGAGCAGCAGCTTATAAATGACGCTATTCATTTTCACAGCGCTTTTAGTTATTTTTATCTACTTGTGTTAGGTTGCCACATAGCAGGCCTCAGAAGCAGCAGTAAATATACAACTGGTTTATTTAAAGAAGTTTAAAGGCTTCACATCACTATTTTCCCCTTGCTGCTTGATAAATAAATACGTAGGCTTCAGCGTTACGTTTACCTTGGACTGCATTTTTGCCAGTTCATCACAGGCAAACATGATTTTATTTCAGCCTTTGGTTTGCTTGTCAATATTCTGACATCAAAATATATTGAAGCAGTTAGGAGGGCAAGGAAGCAAAACAACACGGCTTTGTCTCTGCTAAACCGATTACAATTGACAATCCAAGGCTATAATAAATATGTCTTGTGACTTGCACACTAGAGGAGAGCCTGAATTTAAATTATAGCTTTGGGTTTTGAAATGCTCACTGATCCATTCCATTCCCATTAAGAGCGTCTTCCGCTCTGCGAAATTAAGTGATATCTTTACATGACAGTTTAATTTAATTAATTTATTTTTCGATATGTATGTTTATGGAGCTTCTCCATTAAGCTCTTGAAACATCTGTAGGTCCTATGCATTAATGTAAATGCGCCATGGCCCATAATTACCTTTGGCAGGCTTAGGGCACTGATAAAAAGATTATATTTTTAAAAACTAAAAGTCTTCAAACTTCCCCGGTGCTTGGCAGGAAATCTGTTTCTGTGTTTTATTTGGAGCAAGGCTGCGGAGCCTGCAGCCAACAACTCCAGTGTAGGCAGCAACAGCTACATTTTAGAAGAAAATATATTTGACCCAGAATGAGAGCAGGGGAGAGGAAGACAATTAGTGCGAGAGTACTAGAAGCAGCTGTTTATTTATTTTGCCTTGTGGCTGCCAATATATACTCTTATCGTTAAAGTCCATCTAGAAATGGGGTATTTTCTATGAAACTTCTTTGCAAAACATGGATCTTTGTCTTTTTAAGGGACTGCCCCAAAGTGCGTTTATCTTCCTTTTTCACAATAGCTCTGTGCTCGCCAAGAATGCCGGATTCTCCCCTTGCCGCCTCCTCCCTCCTTTCTAAAAATGAACTTTTCAGGGAAATAAGGAATTCAGAGAAGTTTGAAGGAGAGCAGATGGCCAACAGTGATCCAATAGGATGTAAAACTTCGGTTAGGTAGTCGCTTGGCAGGCAAGTACAAGTGAGCCTCTGAAGTTTCCATAGTGATGTTTTCACATGGTGTCTTCCTTTTGTCTTTTAAAAAAAAAAAAAAGGAGGGGGGATAAAATAAAATGAAGGGCTGTGTAGGCCTGAACATTTAGCGGGATATAATTAACTCTGCCTTTCCCAGGGGCAGTGACTTGGGCTCCTTGCTGCTTTCTGGCTGACGAGCGATGCACCGACCTCAGCTACGGTCGCACTCGGCTGCTGTGATGCTTGTGGGGGCCACCCGTGTGGCTGGAGAAAGCCAGGACAGCTTCTGAAATTTAGATGTGTCTCAGATAGTAGTGCTCTTGGAGGGGGAATTGCTCGGGTGCTCATTTTTGTGGTGTCAGGATTTCACATTTGTGCATGGGGGAAGGTTTGCCATGGCACTTCTCTAACCTTCGGAGCTTTCTCTGCACACGAGGAGGCAGCGTAATAAAAATTGACGCTTCCCATGACTTTGATTCCTACTTTCTCTTTTGAAGTCTGAGAGGTAGCCATTACAGTCACATTAATTTGTGAGGATATAAACAACTACCATTATCTGTGCAGCCATATTGTGCAAGAGAAACAAGATTTGCAGGGAGAGGCAGAATCTTTTACTACGCCAAATGATACAGTCGGAAAACACAGGCAAGCTTTTCAACAACCAGCTGTAGGGACACTGAGTTCAAAAGCTTACCAGCTTTTTCCACACACCTAATGGAAGTAAAACAAAAAATAAGTAAGTACATGCTTGTGTATATCTTGTCCCTGCAAACCTTGCTTTCCTTAAAAAAAATTCTGGACAAATTTGACTATCGGGTGGTTTGAGCAGAAGAAGAGGTTGTAGGAGACTGGACTCGTGGTAAACTCTGCTCCCAACTCCCCAGCAGACCCCCTCCGCTGCCTCTGCGCAGACATGTCAGCATGCATGCCAGCACTTTGCGAGGACCCAGCCCAATTTTCCCTTCCCAAAGGCCTCCCAGCGAGGTGCCGAATGCAGCAGCTCATTTACCGAGCCCCTCACCCTCCAGCAGGGAGACTCTCCCGAGGAGAAGCAGCATCCCCGCAGGAGTGCTGTGGGGCAGGGGGAGGGTTCTCCGCATTACCTGCAGTTTATGAACCCCAGCATGAACTCCCCTGAATGCTGCGGTACAAGCAAATAAGTCATAGAATCATAGAACCGCCTAGTTTGGAAGGGACCTTTCAGATCATCTGGTCCAGCAGTCAACCTAACTCTGGCAAAACCCATCACTAAGCCATATCGCTGAGCAGTCAGTTTAGCCTGGGAACAAAGTTACCCGGCTGCCCTTCTGCGCTCTGGCCGTGCCCGTACACTCAGAGCTCCCCGGCAAGGAAAGCCTCCGCTTGTGTAGTGCCCCGCCTGTCATTACTAAGCCTGACTGTGGAGACAGCAAATACTTGGTTTTTTTTAAAAAAATTTTTTTTAAGAAATTCATTTTCTTACTCTCTGCAACTTCTTTTCAGTCGTGTTGTGCAGCACTTGTACTGGCAGCAGCCTGAATGAATCATTCAAAACCATACCTGTTCAGTGCACATTTTAATATTTAAGTGTGTTTATCCCGTCAGGGAGCTCCATCAGGATGCTTGAGCTGGCAGTGACAACGGGGAGGGCTGAAAGATCTCAGCCACGGCTGCAACAAAACCTTGATTACTGACAACGTAGGGCACTTCAGTAGCATTTCTACCACAGGGAAGATCTGGCAGCTTCGGTGTGGGCAGCTACAGCTCAGGGAGTTTCAGCCTACGGGTTTACCTCTAGATTTAGAGTCCTTGCAGTACCACAGAGGGCAGTGTGGGAATGGCATTGCAACGAGTCGCAGCTGGACCGAGTAAAGTAGCTCAGACTCTTTCCCATCTTAACCCTGTGCCGCAGGTGTTTCCTCTGCGCTTACTCACTTCACCACGTTGTACTGAAAGTTTATTCAGTCTTAGGTAGGTTGGGTCTTTAATCATTCTGTCTACCCTGCGGCAGAGCTACCGAGTGCTCCCATTTGGAGCCACCTGCCTGTTCATTTCAGGCCACCGTCCGGCACCGCTATTCAGCGGCCATCAGCACTTGTCCCTGTGCCGAGGCTGCAGTTACAAACCTAAGCCCACGGTATCTTTGTGTCTGGTGCCATGCCGAGCTCAGCCCATCCCTAATGGGGAACGTGCCTCCCTATCGATCTCACCCGTCATTTTTTCCTTTTGCAGCCTCTTTTCTCTCCTGCTGCCCCCGAAAGCAGACAGGAGCTGTGCCGCAAAGCTGAGGAGCAGCAGCAGTGAGGAGCCTCTGCCCTCCTGCCTTTCTGCTGCTCCAGCTAGAGTAACGCCAGCTACCAAGAAGGAATAACCCACAAGGAGCCTAATGAAACAGCAATCTGGCATTAAGATGCGTATATAGTTGCCATTTGTTAAATTGACAAATGACATTTGGAACACGCAGTCCCTATTCATTTTTTAAAGCTAAATACTCTCTTGAAATAAGGTCTTTGCCATTAGTCTTAAAGCTGATCTCCAGCCCAGACAGGGCCAGCTGTGCTTTTACACATTTCTGGGCACGAGGTCAGATTCCTAGCAGCTATAAGATTTCTTTTGCAATGAACTGGACAATTCATGAACAATAGACAATTACCTGCCTCCCAGATTAGCTTGGGTTCTACCTTTATTTTTTTTTCCCCTGATACCTTTCCATGTAGAACTCTATAAAAGAAAAAAAAAAAAAGAGTTTTGATAAACAGTTTTTAATCAGCTTCAATTTCATCATCTGATACCTAGTCCCACTTGTCTACATTTTCATGTATCTACAGTAACAGGGTGCCAAAGGGAAGCTCCAAACACCTTCAACAATAAAGTTTATTCGTCAGCAACAAAGACTGATATTTCTTAGAGACAAATACTTCAGACATTATATTTTAGGAGCAGTTAAGAGTGCGAAGGAACTCAGCTCATCCAACTCAAAAGCATAGAATTTATGGTAAAGACATGATATTCCTTTACACCTTCAAATCGCTGTCAACACTTTCAATAGCATACTTATGACATAACTTCCATTTCTGACTCCACAAATATTCAGAAGAAATAGGTGCCCAAACTTTATCAAAGTTGTACTCTTAGACAAGTACTTGGCTGCTACCTCATATGCGTCTTCATCAGTTTTATTGATAAGAGTCCAGAGAACTCATCTGACTGTTGTTTATTTAATGTCTTTTCAAAGTCATTCCATTTTAACACTAGGATGTCATTCCACTACTGCTATGCTGCCACTTCAGCTTTTTTTTTTCTTTTGCACATAAAAGAGCAAAAATTAAGCCTTCCAATATGCAGAAACGTTGGTAACTAGATGGCTACCATTGACTGAAAGGAGGGAAGCAACTTCCATGGGTGTACGCCAGGCACAAGCATGCAAAAGATAGCATAGTTTCATCTCACGTCCTTTCAATGACTAAAGCAAGGTTGGCAAAAGGTAAAATCTCTTGACAGATGCTTTCTCCAGCAGCAAAGGCAGGAGAAGCGTGGCCAGAAACGCTCTCACTCCGCAGCAGATTTGCCAGGAGTCACAGCCACATGGGAGCCACAAGAGGAGCAAGAGCCTGCAGAATGTTTTGAGTCACAGGGACGCTTTCTTTCTTTAAGTTTTTTTAAAAAAAAATTCTTAAATGATTTACATATGAATTGCTTCTAATGAGGACACACAAGCTCAGTTTTCCAGCAGACTTTCAACAAGGCCAAAATTAAGGATACAATTACATGGCAGAATAGGAGACTGAGATCTTCATGGTTTTTATGTCAACAGTGAAGTCAGCCACTGCTGGTGGGTGGGAAGCAGCTCTCTTTAGGGTTGTTGAGCTGGTTGATTTTCTGATTACTTCAGAGAATTTTAAAAATAGCAAATTATAATAACAGGCCTATAGAGGCTGTTCGCAGCTTTCTGATTAATGTGAACATCGAGATATATGCTAAGTTCTTGTCCGTAAGGTATGCTGTTCAGACATTTTCTAGATGCTATTTTAACCTGTGTCTTCTGAGTCACATTAGTCAAAAGAATTGGCCTGTAATTTAATTATTGCAAATGGTGCATCAGCGAGTTATTTCCTAGGAAAGAGAGTTAAGAAAACCCAACACTGCAATTAATGCTGAAATGGAACCCTTTTGCTTTGGCCTTTCGAAAACTTTTCCGTATGATGGGAGCCAAGTGAGACTGAAAGAGTTTAGAAAATTCTATTAGAAAGTCATCTTCACCCAGAGCTTTCCCAGAGACCAGAGGTTTTATGACTCCTTTTTATTTCTTCCTCTGCTTTGGGACTACCTAACTGTTCCCTAATTTCCTGCAGAATTATAGGTATTTCCAATTTGCCTAAGAGACCTTGAGTCTGTTCAGCTGTGCAAATGACTCAGATTAGGTTAAGGATTTTAGAACTCGAAAAAGATGTCCTTAAGGCCCAGAGGGTTTGTAGCTTGTACGACAGATGACCATGCACAGGAATCGCGTAACACCCTGTGCTTGTTTTCCTTCCTGAACTGTACTGCCAGCAGCTCGCAGACATTTCCTCATGGCTCTTAATGTCTGTTTTTCTACCATTTTGTAAGCAAAGGATTCGCCACTTTTGCTTCCCATAGAAATGTAAGTACAATGCAGTTGTGCATCTGAGTCCCATTACGTAAGAGACCCTCACTCTATTGCTTCTTCACAACCATGCAGCTTGATAATTTAGAACAGTTAACACTTAGGACCTGAGCACATTAATCAGCAAAATCAGCAGCATAAAGGGTTCTCGGTGGGATTCAGAGACTCTTCCAAACTGAGGCAAGGAGCCTGGAACCGTTTTTAAGCCCTGTTACGTCCAAAAGCACCATGAGGTGAAGAGCATACCAAGTTCTGCGATCCACCCCTCCAGCCTTCCTTCTACACCATCGTTTTTCAATTCCGCTGTGTATCTTGTGGGTACTTTGGGCCATGCACCCTCCACAGATGAAGACCAGGCCTTGCTGCACCTGCTAGCGGGCTGAAATACAGTCTGCCCATGCCCAACTCATCCAGACTACCTTGGACACACACACATTAAGGTGACAAGCGTGCCTGCACTTTTCCCTTCAGAGATCTCCAGAACATGCAGTGTAGGTGCCATAAGCTGTGCAGATAGCACGCAAGGTTGGAGCTTTTCAATGGACTTAAGACCCCTCTTACAGACAGTTGACTATTCTGCGTGTGAGGACAATGGCACTTAGCACCTTGGCTGAACTAGGCTGCCATTGCCTTAACACTTTCCAAGTAGTGCCCCTCCAAGGACAGTATTTCATGCAATCCATGAAACCCCCAAGTGATATTTCGATTTGGCCTATTAAAGTGCGCTTGTCTTCCGCCTGACAAAATAAAAAGATCAGAAATAGAGGGGAACAGGAAAAAAATGGCACAGAAAGGAAAAATTCAAATAAACATGAAAGATATGGCAAGTCAGAGTGCCACAAATGCAAAATGCTAATATGCAACATCATTAAAGCCTTGATCCTGTGAAATGTGTAGGGCACACATGGGAGCCTATTTTACTTACAAGGAAGGAAAACAGTCCTATTTCCAATACATTTATCTTCTAACTTCCTTTTGCTAAAAACATGTTTCTTTTTAAATTAATTACTTCGGGAAAAGGCGAGAGAAATGGATGCGGTGGATTTGGAGGAAAAAATAAATACTCTGAGTTTGAACTAATTTTAAAAAATGACCCATCCACCACAGAACATGCTGGAGACCAGGTTCCTGCTCTTCAGCTGTTTCTGGAGGCTGAAGGAGAACAAATGGACTGAACTGATTCTACCATCCATAGCAGGTTGTACCAAAAGTTCTGTACCCTTTGAGAGAGCAAGACAAAACAGGAAATGTAATCATAATGAGCCACACAGTCTACATACTCCATTTTTTTCTACTTGATCTTTAATACATGCTGTATTTAAAGTCTGGCATGCCAAAGCTTGGGACTGAACTGGATGCAATCTTGCTGCTGTGGGAGACCTAGGTGTCAAAAACTATTTCTAGTAGACTGCTCTCCACCACTTCTAGCCACTTTCTAGAAATCGGTGGACTGATGCTTGTGTTGGCAGGTGGCTTCACTACTCCAGGTAGACCCATAGTGGGAAACCCTACCAGCTGTAAAAATCACTTCTCTATACCCACCTTCCCCTTCCTTCTGCCCCTAAAAGTCCTGCTGGCTCAATGTATCTATATCCCACTGGAGTCAGGCTGTATTTATTTGGCTGCACATCCCTGCTCCCTACAGTGAGTGCAAGGCAACCACGCTGGGCTTCGGTGATCATGCTGCACTTCATCTGCCCAGCGCACACAAGCTCAGAGCCTCAAAGGTCCTCTCCACCGCAGGACACGTATGTTAAAACTAAACACGTGTGAGATGTACCGAGAGCAATTCAGATTTGTGCTTGACTGATAGAGCAGATGTACCTTTTATTTCCAGGGTACGTATTTTCAGTGGGTCCCAACTGGCCACAGTTTTCAGATCCTTTGGCTGTTCATGTGTTGCAGTATATTAAGCGAAGGCAGATGTTCCAGTTCTCAGTGTCTTTGCCTGAAGAGATAAAAATCACATCATAGGTATTATTTCTTCATATGTTGTGTCATTTGCTGAACAATTAAGCATGCGTTGCTGAAGGATTAATACGTGAGCCAAGGCAACAGAACATAATGCAACTCCACAGCAAGAGATGACAATGCAATTCTTCAATACTGTAATAGTATTTCATGTAAAACCAGCTGATGTAAAATCAATCCCATACTAAATTGTGTTCTCCCCTTCAGTCCTTTTAAACTTTAAAAAAAAAAAATGTGGGAAAGATACCAACAGCCCATAAATAATCTCTAAATAATGTGTTACAGACTGATGATAAGTGGCATTCTCACAAACCCATATTTATATTAAAAAACCTCATATGTATACATTATATAGACTATCAATTATAACAGCTGAAAGTAAAATAAATGTGATGAATTTATATCTACTTTACTATCCATTACATCTCATCCCTGTGAGAAAATGGTATTTTTATTCCAAGCTATATATCTTATAAAATTAACACAAGCTATAGGTTTTAGCCACATCAAAATCTAAATATCTACATCCAAGACACGTGCAATTACACAGAAGTGTATTATAAACTATACACAAATGAGCAGTAAACCACTAGTTTTTCATAGAGTTCCACAGAGAAAGGACCTATCACAGATACTTTGGCAGGTAAATTAATAGATTCATCCTTGCAAAATTGCACTTCTTTCAATAAACATGGCTCTGGTGTGTGATTTTGGGCAGTATCTTCATAATATATGACAGCTAAACACTAAGACCAGCGGGACCCAGCGCGGGTCAAAAAGCAGCCAGCCAGTTCAGAGGTTTTCACTTTGTCTGTCTCTTTGAAAGCTGCTTGAGGGGCCATGGGTGCTGGTTCCCTCCCAGCCCCCAGGGTGGTACCACAAAAAGCCTGTCTCTGCAGCCAGCGCTGGCTCCACCAGCCACAGCTCGGGAGGACCAAACAAACCACCCTACCCTCCCCTTCCCTTCCCTCCCCGTGGAGCACGTTGATCCCCTGGCTCTATGGAAAATGCTTGGCTGTCGCTAGCACAGCAGTTACGCTGCAGGAAAACTCGCTTCCAAATAATTTAGTCTTTATTTACTCAGGGAAAAAAAAAAAGCTAAAAGGTGAAAGCTAATGAGGTACTGGAACGGGAATTATTTTACGGTCATAAAATACTTTGCATGTTTCTAAGGGCATAACATCATGCACAGATCCACAGAGAGTCCTTCAGAGCAAGCTTTCCTGAGGACCCTGCACCTCTACACATAACTGGGTGATGGGAAAGCTGCTACATCAGCTTCTCCCATCACACTGAGAAGGCAGGGTACAAGTTAATTGAAAAGACGAGGCGTAGCACCGGCAACTGAGGAAGATGAACAAACAGAGAAAGCAACTAAATGCCCTTTCTTTCTACATTAACTTTACACGTGAAGTATTTTTATAATGGTTTTTAAACCTAAAGTTGAAACTATTCCATATTCCAGCTCTATGGTCCCACTATTTATCTATCTATCTAATCTAGTTCACAAAGTTCCTGGTGCCCTTCTCACATACATGCAATGTTTCTCATTTGGCTGCTTTTTAAATTAGTATATTCATGTATAAATAAGCTAAACTAGGAGATGCCTCTGTGTAACTAGCAAACTGCACTGGGGGGCAAGAGTGCTTGCCAAGTTGTAGCAGGAGCACGGATTACAATCAAGACGTTATGATAGCACCTAGGAAAGGAATGATGCAATACAGAGCTCGAGGCTTCACTTCTTGCCTCCACCACTGACCCACGCAGACAGGGCGAGAACTGCTCAGTGTCCCCGTTTGCTCCTCTAAGTTACAGCGCGCTCAGTAATACATCAGCTGGGGAGTTTGAGGCTAAACTTGTGTAAACCAATTTTGATTCCTTCCGTCATGTCTCTCATTAAGTGTAAAGCGCCTCCAGGGAAAGGCAGCTGATTAAACAGATTCCTCCGTGACATAATGAATTTACAAAACCCCTCTGGTTTTGCTGGGGATGTTTGGGGAAAGGTATCTTCAGCCACCGAGGGCAAAGTCCACCAAGAGGGAGAATCACTCCATTTCCTCTGCCATGGGGCCCGACAAAACTTCCCCACCTGCTCTGGGGGCTGGGAGGAGATGCCTGCAGAGCACTGGGAGGGAGAGAAGGGGCAGGGATGCAGACATTCATCCATCCATCCGGGGCACCAGCGCAGCAGCCCATCGCGCCCACGCTGAAGCGTGCAGGTCACAGCCTCCTTGCTTCCCTCGGCAATCACAGCCCAGCCCTGCCAGCTTCCCCACGCAGCTCTTGAGCTACAACCCCAAGGCAAAGCTCTCGGAAGCAAGCTCTGCCCACAGAGAGGTATCGCCTCTCGGCACAGGAAAGGAGTACGGGGCTTTTTTCCAGCGTACAGATCCTGTTTTTAATGTGACTCAGCTCTGCAAAGTCCATAAGGATGACACGGGCTGTGCTTTATTAGCAGTTAGGTTAATGTTTGGAAATAAAAAGACTGATGGTTTTATCTGTTTAATCATTTGGTGCTGCCAAGAGCGACCATAAGCACAGCCCAACGGTGCATGAAGAGAGTACAGCCTGACATTCGTTTCCCACCACTAAAATCCAAACATTAGCATACAAGTTGCTTAGCAGGCTGGCAGGGGCAGGCAGCCAGGAGTGCAGCTATTGGAGTGACTCAACGATCATAATTTTTCTTCATGGAGATTTTCAGCCTCCTCGCAATGGAAGGAAATAGGGATGGATGAGGTGGGCTGATTTCGAAGTTTGGCAGTTCATTTGTGTTTGCCCAGCTTTCCTGTGCCCTCAGCCGAACCGGGCTACAGAGCTAAAAGACTCCTCTAGTTTTTCCCCAATATTATTTCACTCGTGTGCGGGAGTCTCCCCCCCCCCCTCTTTTTTCTTAAATCTCCTCAGGTACATTCTTGAGCAAACAGTAGCTGCAATGCGGATTCACCACATGTAACCAGGCGATGCTACTGACCTGCCATATGCAGCCAGCAGCAATTCATCACTGAAAAGAGATTAGATGGCTAGCGCTCGCGGGCAGCTGGCACCCAGACAACACTGGATGTGGCAGATGCCATCAGTGCAAAGAGCAGAATAAGAGACAAAAGGAGCCAACAGACACAAGGATGTTGTCTTAACAGACGATGGCTACCTCAGCTAGTGTTTATCACCATTTATCACTAAATAAGTGCAGCTGTTAGACCCATCGAGCCTTTGAAGTGTACGCACAGCAGAATTGGGCAATTTTTGGCTGAGTTACACAGAACACCTCTCCTTCTGTACACAAAGTCAAGGGGGAGAGACGCCACTGAAACAATCACGGTGGAGCTGCACTCCAAGCAAAGCTTCCTCGGATGTGCAAACACACGCCTTACCCACTTCTGGGAAGGTGTGGGCTGTGCACATAATGGTTCAGCTGGACCAACAATTCCAACGAGTAACTATTGTGCTGCTGTAAGAGCACTGCAGAGCTTGTAACTAGCCACATAAAGTGCATTTTGTAAAAGCTTCTTCGCAGCCACACAGGTGGGCTGTCACACAGGGGACTGGCTGACCACATTAAACAAGACAGAGCTTCTGCAGGGCTGGCAGACCTGAAACACGAGGACTTGAGACCCTTAAAGCTTCTGCAGTTGTCCTGCATCTAATATCTTTCTCCTATTTGTATTCTGTTGGTATCTACTCTTTCCAATCAAAAGGGCAGTAGCAGCAACCCATCCTCTTGATCACCTTCTCACATGTCTGTGATATTTCCAAGAGAGAAGATGCTGTCAGGAGCTGCCCATGGCTTTAACGTGTCAGCTCAACACTTCAAATCCTTTTTCCTCTGCCAGAACTATGCTGTTTGCTAGCATAAAAATAAGCAGAGTCTGAGCTCTGCCTACTCTCCCTGCCTTTCCTCATATACTTACCAGAAAAATAGCTGGAGCAAAACTCCCACACATTGCCCAAAATCCGGAATTAAGCAGCCCTAAAACAGGCTTTTTCCTGTCCCAAGTCTATGCTAGAATTTAACACTTACAAGATTATAGCACCTTTAGAGCAGGGGAGGTAGGGGGGAAAATCCAAACAAACCTGAACACACCCAGAATGTGCTGCCACTTCCATAACTAACAGAATCCCACAGTGCTAAGCTAAAACAAAAATAAAATAAAAAAAGGCCTTACCACCACCTCTTTAACCCCAGCCTCAAGGCAACCTCTACTCCACAACTATATAATTTCCCTCCAGCTTCACATTTTCAGCCTTGCCATCCTAATGAGAAACCTTTGCCAGCTGGATCCAGCTCCCAAAGCAATCTCTGTAATGAGGACAGGCACCTGGGGACCTACCTGCTTGGCTCAGGGGGAAAATTTGGTTTGTTTTTCCAATCCCCCATACTGCAGAGTCCTTTGAGGCCATGATAAGGAAATGCCAGACCACCTGGCAGCAAGACCAGATGAAGAAGGAAGGGACTGATGAAGAGCTGAGATGTGGGTGGGAGCTAGGGTGGGAGGAAAGTGTTAGAATCATAGAATCATTGATGTTGGAAAACATCTTTAAGATCATCAAGTCCAACTGTTAACTTAACACTTCCAAGTCCACCACTAAACCATGTCCCTCAGCACCACATCTACACATCTTTTAAATACCTCCAGGGATGGTGCCTCAACCACTTCCATGGGCACCCTGTTCCAATGCTTGATAACCCTTCCAGTGAAGAAGTTTTTCCTATTATTCAATCTAAACCTCCCATGGCACAAATTGAGGCCATTTCCTCTTGTCCTATCGCCTGTTACTTGGGAGAAGAGACGGACCCCACCTCACTACAATCTCATCTCAGGCAGCTGTAGAGAGCAATAAGGTCTCCCCTCAGCCTCCTTTTCTCCAGCCTGAACAATCCCAGCTCCCTCAGACGCTCCTCATAAGACTTGTGCTCTAAACCTTTCACCAGCTTCATTGCTCTTCTTTGAACATGCTTCAGCACTTCAATGTCTTGTAGTGAGGGGCCCAAAACTGAACACAGTATTCAAGGTGGGGTCTCACCAGTGGCGACTACAGGGGGACGGTCACTTCCCTAGTCCTGCTGACCACACTGTTCCTGATACAGGCCAGGATGCTGTTGGCCTTCTTGGCCACCTGGGCACACTGCTGGCTCATGTTCAGCCGGCTGTCGACCAACACCCCCAGGTCCTTTTCTGCCAGGCAGCTCTCCAGCCGCTC
>VYZM01005136.1:211217-268338 GCA_013398915.1 Dromas ardeola
TTCCTTCTTGAAGAATGTCCAGCTTTCCCGGACTGCCTCCCAAGGGACTCTGTCAACCAGTCTCCTAAGGAGGTCGAAGTCTGCCCTCCCAAAGCCCAAGGCAGCAGTTCTGCTGAGCTGACCCCGCTCCTTACTTCTCCAAGAATTGAAAACTCTTATCATTTTGTGATCACTGTTCCCAAGACGACCTCCAACCATCACATCACCCACTAGTCCTTCTCTGTTCACAAACAACAGGACCAGCAGGGTGTCTTCCCTAGTTGGCTCCATCACCAGCTGTGTCAGGAAGTTTTCTTCCATACAATCCAGGAACATCCTAGACTGTTTCCTCTCTGCTGTGTTGTATTTCCACGAGAACACAGGCTGGCGACTGTGAGACTTCTCCTAGCTGCTTATAGAATATTTCGTCTGCCTCTTGATCCTGGTTGGGTGGTCTACAACAGATTCCCACCATGACATCTGCCTTCTTGGCCTTCCCCCTGGTTCTTACCCATAAACAGTCAACCCTATCGCCACCATCGTTAAGCTCTAGACAATTAAAACCACTCCCTAACATACAGGGCTACCCCACCACCTCTCCTTCCTTGCCTATCCCTTCTGATCAGAGCCCTTGGATATGAGCACCCAGCTTTCATCCCAAGCCTGAGAAGAGGGTGTAGGGTGCTGGTGCACATCTGGCAAAACTGCCTTTTTGTTTTATAGCTTTGTTTCTTTACTACGCCTTTTTTCCCTGTTTGTTTGCTGTGTTTCAGTCACAGTTAGTTGGGAACAGGAGGCTTCACTTTCTCATGAAGTTACTGTTCAGTCAAAGCCCAACTTTAAAAATACATTTTCTAAATATGCACTATTCACTCTTGTCCTCAGTGATTTGATTGGCAGAAATAAGAGCTGCAAAAGCGGATCTTGTCAGTCATTTTTAAGCCTTCCTTAATATGGAAACAGTCACTTGCCATTTCAACCGTATTTTTAAGGGGCACAGTGTGCTTAATAAGATGCACACACCAGCAGTCTCAGCCTCTTTTCATTTTCTGGTAAAAAATTATTTGTGGGGATTGCAGGCGTGCATGAGCAAGATAACAGATCCTTCCAGGTGGCACCTGAAAACCCATCCTGGCCTATTTTCTGTCATTTTCTGTCATTTTCTGTAAATGCACCGCATGTATGTGTACATCTGCACGTACTTTCCATCCCGCAGACACCCACGGGCACGGGCCGGAGCGTCTGTCCCATGACATCCAGAGGAGGAGCGTGTGCTGGTGTGCAGGGGAGGCTCCGCACCCTGCAGCACCTCGCGACTGGGGGAAGCGGAGGACACAGGCGTTTGCTCTGTTACAGGTCACGTTGGCTCTGTGGCAGAAGGTAGGCTCAATACGGAGGAGATTTAGCTATTTGCTATTCTTATGCTCAGCTTGCTTTCTTTAGGAAGCCCAGCAGAGGATTAGGGTTTATTCACACGTGGTCTTCACGTGCGTGTTGTGGACACAGACCCCATGTCACGCAGTGCACGCTCTTTTCAGATCTGTCTTTCAGAAGCAGTGAGCACCCGTGGCACTGGCTGTACTCTGAGGGACAAGAAGACACTCAGCAGCTGTAAAAGACCGAAAAAGCCTGATGCTGGGGTCCCAAATTATGTTTGGAGAATGGTTCCACAACAAGCGAAACATTTCTTTTTCATTAAAAGACCTCCTAAGAATTAAACTAGAATTATTCTATGGTAAATTTAGCTACAACGTTTCTGGGACAGGATGTCCAGAGAACAAGCATCCTTCTTCTTGTCACCAGAAGGTCTCAATTCTGACCTGAAACACAAATTTGGTGCCAGGTGTAGTACTGTGTTTGTGGTCTGTTGCAAATGCCAGCCAGCGAAGGAATGTGTTGCTCTATGGCACGCAAGTAAAAAGCACACAGCTAAGTTCAGCTGTGTTGGCCTTTGCTGGGAAAGGAAATAATTATTCTATTTGTTTTGCTTCCAAGACGGGAAAAGCAAATGTCTTTCTCACCTCAGTAAGAGGAAAAAATCACACCCACTATGGTTAAGGTGCACTCCTTTTTACTGAGCAGCATGACAACCTTGCAATTTGAACACAATTTTTTTTTTTGGCTGATACCTTCTGTTGTTGTTTTTTGTTCTTTAATGTGGTTTATCCTTCAGAGATGCCTCATGCACAAACATCTTGGGTTGTTTCCTACAAAATGGCAAAGCTCATAAAGAAAAGGAACGGGTAGAGCAGAAGTGAAGCTCATTTCAAACATGCTTTTAGAGAAGCTGATTCTACTGCAATCTGGAGGCAAATACTTGGCCATACAGGAAAAAAAAACCACGTCTTAAAATGAGCCATGCCAGTCTGTCACCAGGAGTGGGAAGGCTGGTTCTTCCTAGGGGCCTGTGGTGATTCTTCTCTTGGAGGATGTGAGCTGTGATACTGCCGAGGCTGCTGCTTTTGTTTGTTTGCTTTTGCAGCGAGCATGCTGCAGCTGAGATCACTTTTTCCAAGGCACAGATAAACCTTCTGGAAAGCCAGTGGCCAGATGAGCATTTTGATGTTTGTCCCGTGAACAAGGGCAGGGCTCTGGGAGAAAAACAGGAGCACAGCAGATGTTTGGACTGGGAATGCCCCCAGCGCTGCTGCTGCTTTTTGACTCACTGCATGAACCTTCGGGGGACCCTCCTTCGTTTTTCAGCTACTGGAGGCTGACACAAATTTCGTGACGTGTGGCATGGCTTCCTCTGACCGAAGGCCCTGTGAAAGGGCAGCCCTTTGGCACAGCTCGTGCACAAGTTCCCCTCCTCCCCTCAGCTCAGGTGACAGCAACCTGTGTCCCCGCATTACTTTTTGGCCTCAGTCCCCGCGCAGAAAGGCGATCCACAAAGCAAACATTAGAAGGTGTTTTCTGGGCCAAGGACTTTGCCCCTGCGGGTTCCAGAAAGGCCTGTCTGCGTCTCTCGGGGCTGGTGTTACCTCCATCCAGCTTCCGCAGCCAAGTGCCGTCCCCAGCGTGAGCCGGCAGTCGCTGCTCCGACTGTATTTCGTTCTGGCTGTGGTACTTTGATCAATCAAAGCAAATCATACAATCATATAATTATCTGGGTTGGAAGGGACCTTTAAGATCATCGGGTCCAACCGTTAACTTACCACTACCAAGCCCACCACTTAACCATGTCTCTCAGCACCACATCCACACGTCTGCTAAATACCTCCAGGGATGGTGATTCCACCACTTCCCTGGGCAGCCTGTTCCAATGTTTGATAACCCTTTTGGTGAAGAAATTTTTTCCTAATATCCAATCTAAATCAAGGGCAGGTAAAAGCAAGGCACCATGTGGATTTTGTTGTCCGGCTCATGTCTTACCCCTGGCCACACGCCGGTCAAATTCCTCCTCAGCCTGCCTCCTCAGCCTGCATTGCTTTCTTAGCAGTTTTTGCTCTGACCACGGTGACGGTGGTCAGGGGAGGAAACCGCACAGAAAAGAGCTGTGTTACGCTTAAGTCTCAAACCTTGTCTGGCCGGAGAAGGACTCTACGGCAGGACCACAGTCGAGGTGCAGCCCTGCTTCCTTCCTGGAAGTGGGGTTGGGGTCCCGGCTCAGCCGGAGGGGCAGGGGCTGCAGCCGGTGGGTCTGACGTACCACCCGAGGTGCTGTACCGGGCACACGGTGGGTGAGTTAAGGACATACTTTCAGCCTTAATTCTGAGTTTCCTAGGTTTTGTCAGTTTAAGCCAGATTCCTAATGTTATTTTAATGCAGTTGTTTTGTGTGTGAATAATATGCTCTCCATGCCAAACCACAAGCCCTGGAACTAATATCTCATAAAAATGCCTAGAGTCCAAAGCTAATAGCTGTTATTCAGCTGATCGAGTGATGCCTAAAAAGTTACAGATTAACGCTGTTCCCCAGGGGAAGGTAAAATTAAACTCGACTGCTGGTGGGGCTGGGTGCTGTTTCGCGCAGTGCCTGAGCCCGGGCTGGGGGACGCAGCTGGCTGCAGGCCCTGGTTGCCCCGTGGCAGGGCTCGGTGCCATGAATTCATGTGGCGAGTGCCATCTGGGCTCTACCTGGGGTCCCGGCAGGCAGAGGTTTGGGAGGTTGTGAGGGATTTTCATCAGTTTTCCTTTAAAAAAGCCCCCACCCTTCCAGTAACGCGCCACCCAGCCATGGGTGACGACAGCTCAGCCTGGGCCAGCCCTGCTGCTATGGGCAGTGATTCAGGGGACGCCGAAAAGGGGGGGAGAGGGGAACAATCACTTTCTCCCCAGGCCGGCGGTGTCGGGGCACGTGGGGCTGTGGTGAGGTCAGGTCCCGGGACGCTGCCAGCCTGGCACCGTGGGCAGGAGCTTGCACTGGTGCCACTGAGGGTGTAGGTGCCCCTTCCCCTCGCAGCCAGTGCCGGAGGGTTCAGCCGGGGCATTGGTGACCTGCAGGGGATGTGGAGGGGACCGGTGATGGGGGCGAAGCTGTCCCTTCACGTTCCTTCCAGGCGGGGAAATGGAGCCACAGGATGTCAGTGCAGCCTGTGCGAACGCCACACTTGCAGAAAGAAACGGCTGTCTCCTCTCAAGAGCACACGGGAAGATCTCTTTCCCAGAACTACTTCTTATTTAGGAAACGCGCATCACGGCAGCAAGGCAGAATGCTTATTTGGGAATAAGAAAATGAGACGTGGCCCCAAGTCGGTGCTTGTGTGTAGGCACCGCAGCAGAACGTTTGGGGACGCAGCAGAGGCGGCTGCTGGCTCGCAGCATCAGACGCTGAGCTGGATGGGCTGGAGGCCCGGGCAGCTGGTGTTCGCTGCCTGCATCCTCAGATACTGGCTGCGGAGTCGTGAGGTATCGATTATTTTCCTGTTACAACACAAAGGGATTAGCTAGATTAGCTTCTGCAGAGGTGAGAAAGAAATGCGTCATGTAGACTGCTTATTTTGCTCTAATTGGATTCACACCCGCTTTCTGAATAAACCTCATTTTACTCCAGCTCTTGTGGTTTTTCATGGCCGTGAATGCTGAGGAGCTGTTCCAGGGACGGGCAAGTGATTCTCCGCTTCGGTGGGGAAAGCAAAGGGGTAGTGCCGCCGTCGCTAGAGGCCGTCAGCCTGCAAACAGCGCAGCTGTGGAAGCTCTCGTGGTCACGTCCCAGACGATGCTTTCACGATCACCGACACCTTTTGGCAGCACGAGGTAAAAGCCCCTCTTTGAACAGAGAAATCTAATCTTTCCAGTCCTTCTGGACACGACAGCCATACCTGCTCTGGGAAAGCTGCAGCACAACATCACGGCCCAGAGTCATGGCAATGCTGCCCATCAGAAAGCAACGTATGCTGGTCCCCCTTCAGCAGGGTGAGCTGTGCACAGCACAGCTCTACACTAAAATTGTCAGTGAATTTTTTTTCCTGCGGTTCATCATCTTTTCTAGCTGGTGCAGAGCACCACAGGAAAATTATCTTTGCTGTTTTTCTTGGCCTGCTCACTCAGTAACGTGGAAAGTACCTGCATCAGGGGTGGCTTCTCAAGTTCATCCTTTAAATCGCTGGAAACAAAATGAGTTCAGATGGAAAAGCAAGGAGAAAGAGCATAGTTTAAGAATGCTAGGTCTGGGTGGTTGCAAACTGCTAAGCGTCCTCGCTGTGTTAATCCCGCTAAACGTGAAAATGCTTTTCATTCCTGTGTCCTTTGCACTGTGGAAACTTTTGACGTCTCTGTGCTGGCCACTGTGGTTTGAAGCCCTGCCTCTGAGTCAGATGGGTATCAAAAACCTCAGACCAGCTGGACTGAGCAATGCTCTCTTGATGAGTGCAGTAGAAACCAGACACAAAATAAATAAATTAAGTCAATGAGAGGGTTTTTTGGGCTCTAAATTATGCCTGCATGTGCATTTCAGAGTTAAGCCTGAAATTTGAAATTCTTCCATTTATTTCTTGTTCCTACAGGGAACAAATGAATGCTACATCAGGAAGGCAGATTTCTCTCGAGAGCACCTGCTCCTGCAGTTCCTAGTGATGTCCTGTATTTACGGATGCCTCTTCATCTACACCAACCTGTGACTTGTCTGAGAGTGTTAGGTAGGTCTTATTGGAATTTGTGCACACATATTAAACTTGACATAAAATTTCTCTTTCATTGCTGTTTTGGTCATGTTTCTCCACATAACAGATTGTTATATTTTCTGTTGGCTTTGTTACTCTATAACTGGTCACTGAAGCACCAAATAAATCCATATGCTGGGTGCCTTCATTTGAGGTGGGTATTGGAGTGATTTGGTATATACACTGCCATAATTATCAATGATAACTTTTGCCTTGCTTATTTGCTCTTGCATGGGGCTCTGAGCAGCCTGGTCTAGTGGGAGGTGTCCCTGCCCATGGCACGGGGGTTGGAACCAGATGATCGTTAAGGTCCCTTCCAACTCAAACCATCCTATGATTCTATGCTTCTATGATTTGTTTTAGTACTTTTAGAGCCCATGGGAGGTGCCAAATAAACATTTCAAACTATAAAAAATGTTATTTGCCAACCATGAATTGGTAAAATTAAGTAACTTACCCAGCATCACAAACATAAGCAGAGCATCCAGTTCTTCAGAGCAACCTTCAGATTCCCCCTCTTTCTCTTCCTGTGCTGTCCTGTGTCATTTACAGCACATCAGATGAGGCTTTTACATCCTCCCTCCGTGCACCATTTCCTAGAGCAGTATGTAACCTGACCAAAAAAAAAAAAAAAAAAAAAAAAGCCCCAAAATAAAACAATGTGATCAACTAATTTGAAGAAACTTTTTAAAATATGGACAATACAGTCTATTTTCCTTACCTTCGTTTTTGGAGTGCCTGAGCCATCTTAGGAAATTTCCCCCCAGCATTTATCCTGAATCAAACATGTAGAATTTTCCTAGCAGGGAATATTCCAGTCTACAAAATGAAAGTTAGATAAAAGGAAAATAACTGAAACCAGAGCATTCGACGAGAAAATATGATACAACATGGACAATGGGAAGCATGGTAATACAGGAATCACTGCATCTACTGAAGTTTGCCACCTCTGCAATGGAGCTGCCAGTTGCTTTGGTTCAAAGCAGCGCTATACAGATTTGTAGGGCAGGAAGCAAAACAGAGTATTATTTCTAAGGGAAATCAAAGCTGCAATTAGGAGAGCTGGTGGTAAAGGCATCACTTTCCCATCGCAGTACCCACACAGCACAGTGGGAAAGGCTCAATGGCACAAGTAAGGACAAGATGGGCTCTAAGGGTTGCCCAGCTAAAAAGTTGGTAGGGGAAACCAACTGGCTTCCAGTCCCTCTCTCACTGTCCTGCTGGGGGAAATGTAAATGGGAACAGGCTACTCCTCTGTATATTGTAAGTAAAGAGTTATGGATTACTTGATCCAGAACTTTATAAAACAGCAAGATGACTTTCAGAAATGCAGAAAGACCCATCCGTCTGTTGCCTTCTTAGCAAGTTGGAAATCATAGAATCATACAATCATTCAGGGTGGAAAAGACCCTTGGGATCATCGAGTCCAACCATCAACCCCACTCTACAAAGTTCTCCCCTACACCGTATCCCCCAACACCACATCTAAACGACTCTTAAACACATGCAGGGATGGTGACTCAAGGACACTGTATAAATTGAGGGAAAATCCCAACAGTCTTCAGCACAAAATTCAGTTAAATCTCTGCCTTCATCAGCTTCCAAATCACAGAATATAGAAGGACTGGGACACGGGGCCTTAAGAGGCCAGGGCAGAAAACGATGTTGTCTCCTTTCAAGAGAAAATATAAAAAGTGTTTAGCATCTCCAAGCAGGCAAGTTCATAAGTGAGCCTGCCTGATTTTGGACTGGCTTCTTCGTCAACTTAGTATTCAGGAAAGGAAAGAATTGCCATAGCAACATTCCCATCTTCTGACATGTATCATGCAGATCATGTAGTCAAGGCAGCGCAGCACCCTCTCACACATGTGCTCTGTGAACTTTTGTATTCCTGACAATATTAAAGAGAGAAATATGTCTCATGATTGACACACTTGCCTCTGTGTCTTTATGATTCCTTAAAAAAAAATATGGAAATGCTTCCCTTCCCCCATCCTCCTCCTTTGAACTGTTTTCTTTTCTCCATCCCACTGAAAGGATGAGAACAGCTCATGCCCCAGATCTGCAGATATATGTTCCTGACAGTAGTCCTACGCTATGCAAATGTGTAAACTGCAAGATGTAGAGGGTTTTAAAAAATTAAGTGTATCCAGCAGAATCTAAATTCTGAGTAAAAGGGATGAAAGGAACTAGAAATCTTACAGTACCTGCATCATTAATGCTCTGTTAAACAAAGCCTTACATCGTTTTTTTCTTTTTTTTTTTTTGAGTTAGTCCGAAATCTCCAGACACACATGCTAACCACACCTATGGCACATGTCAATATATATGTCGCCCTATCTGGGAGCTGAGCTGACAAGCAGAGCAGAACACTTTATGTGTTTGCAGCCAAGGTCCGACTAACCCTTGGGATGGCTTGGGCTGTGTGAATTTCCCTCTGAAAGAAAAGTCCCGCACACTACACAGGGCTAAGGGGTGGGCCAGTACAAATAAAAGAATCACAGAATCACAGAATGGTTTGGGTTGGAAGGGACCTTAAAGATCACCTAGTTCCAACCCCCCTGCCATGGGCAGGGACACCTCCCACTAGACCAGGCTGCTCAAAGCCCCATCCAGCCTGGCCTTGAACACTTCCAGGGATGGGGCATCCACAACTTCCCTGGGCAACCTGTTCCAGTGTCTCACCACCTTCACAGTAATGGGATGCTGCAACACTGTGCAGAAAAACTTCTGCAACCCTGACAGCAGTGGCAGCCAGGTATTTGACTTTAGAAGTGGTTTTGATTTAATCATACCGCAGGCCATTCAGTGGGCCTCTTTTTAAACTTACTGCCTATTCAGCATTGTGACTCCCTTCAAAAACTCTGTAACAATAGAAATAGTCGGAATATAATCATTCCACTATACATATATGCCTCTAACTATGCCTATCCCACCAGTGGTTCTGACATTAAAAGTATCACAATTTACTGTCACATGCCTGCGTATTTTCTCCTCAGACCTGGGATTTTATGTGCTGTGCTGTCCTTGGCAGGATGGCTATGGCACTATTTCTACATAAGGCTTCACCTCAGTAGCTCCTTCTCCAAGGGAAGGGCTCAAAATCCTGCATAATTCTCTGGCCTCGGCAGAGAGAGGCCAAAACACACCTTGACTGAGTGCTTCTCTCTGGACTGGAGATGCACCTAGCTGTAGGCTACACTGAAGTGAGGTGATTTTTCTAACCGGGTTTATCTTCTCTAGGTTTTCTTCTTTCTTACACAACTCCGCAGAACGGCTTCATGAGCGCTCACTGCAAAACGTTGCTGTTGGGTGGCAGAAGCTCCCACTGTCTGTGCCAAGGGATAACGGGTTGTGCCTTTGTATAATAGTCTGCTGGAGGCAAGTGATCTTCAGATGGTGACAGTTTTTTGTATCTTTTCCCCCACCCACATTCCTGTCCTCCCCACCACTCCACTCCAAGGTTTAGGGTCACTGTACAAAGCTTTGTTACCTTACCTTCCCCAGGCAGGGTGAATGTAATTATGTTGTGGTCAGTATTGCTTAATGGTTCAGCTGGGATGATGCCTCCAATGAGCTCCTCAGCTTCACACAGGTTTGAGAGCACTCTCTGCCTCTGTGTACGCCACAGCTGCTCGTTCCAAGAAATAACCATTCAAGAAATTTCTTCTTTGTAACTTGTCCCATGGTGACTCTTGGCCAGACTGTGTACAGACAGTTGAGGTACTCCATTATCATAATTTTTGCTGCCTCTCTAAGTATCGTGTGCATAATTACCTCTTCCTAGTCTATGACTAATAACACTCCTGTTCTGTTAAGCCACCTCTAGAGAAAATGGTTTGCAGCTTAATACCAGTAGCAGAAGAGGGGTGACGTGCCCCTCTTTTGTCCCATTGCATCTGTCAGGTGTAAACTTAGAAGTCAAATTGGGAACCATTATTAAATAAGAACAACTTATTTTATTTTACATAGTAAATAAGCTAAAATGATTCTACGTAAAAAGTTAGCCTGGCACTGGTTTGCCTGCAAAATTAAACATCCAGAAACGCAGTACTGCAGAGTAGTGCAGCCGCAGATTGTCCCTATTGCTACGGGCAGGATAGCCAGCAGCTCACCAGCCTTACACCCAGCGGAAAAGTGGGAGCACAAGGAGCTGCCAGTTTGGAGTTATGGTGGAATTACTGCCCGTGTCAAGAATGATACCTTTTACAGTGCCCGATTTCTTTCCATGTTAAGCAAGCAACTGCCATTTAACATCTGTCATTATTTGTTTCTGCAAAAGATCATGTGTGTCCATGTATATACGTGTATGTGGGTGTGTATATATCTGTATCTGCATGCCTGTGTGTGTTTATGTACACAATATACATACAGTGGGGACTATCTGCATATTAAAAAAGCAAAGAGAGACTATGTCCTAGTACTGACTGTACCATACCAGTCCCTATATTTAGAATGCACACTGCGGAGCTACTTCTCCCGCCTAATTGTAGATGTTTGCTTTTTAGTACACAAGCTATATATAAAATGCTGAACTCGGACACCATGACTAGCTACAATACAAATTATATGAAAAAGATGCTATTTTACTTCTGTCTCATTTTACACAGGTCTAAGGAACAGCAGACACCTCCTCTGGTGGGCCACAAAGTCTGTGGCCTACCTTTCAAATTTCCGCACTGGCATTTATTGTGTTGAGGTTCAAATCCCTTTACAGCTGTGGTCTGAACAAGAAAAGGGCACTTAAGGGAGTAAGACTACAACTTGCTCTTCTGGGTTCCATTAAAATCCATTGATTTCCATCTGTTACTTGAACAAAACGGAGTGCATTTTTGATAAAAATAAAATTGCTTATTTTGGAGAATATTTGTTAAATATATTTGATGTTTATGGTTTGTAAATTGGACGGTTCTGTTCTTCTTAGAGTTACTTAATAATACAAGAGGAAGTCGCTATGCTCAGAAGACCTATTGTCACTGTAAGCACAAAAAGCTCTTTCATTACGTTATTAGAAGCACTACAGAATGCGTCCCACCTGCAAGTCCACTTGCCCCCTCATTCAGCAAAGCCCCTGTGCTGAAAAGCACCTAAGTACAGCATGCGCCCAAGTACTTTGTTTCTAAACAGATGTCAAGAGCTAGACCTTTTTACTTTCCAGGCTAATTTCATTTCCCCTTTGCTCCTCTCGCTTCAAAAAGAGGAGAGACTTTCACCACTGTTTTTTTTTTTTTCCTGGGACTTCTGCAATAGTCAGACTCCAGGTTTAATATTGCAGCCAGACACACTGAAGACACCTGCGCTTTTACAACACATGTGAACATGCTGGGCCAAACACAGTGGTCCAAATATGTAAGAAAACTCCCAGGTTTCTTTCCTTCCCTGCAACACCTGTGACCCCAGTTTAAGTGGCTGGCTACAGCGGCACGTGAAGCTTTGAGGCACAGGAGCAGAAGAGAGCACAGCGGCTGGCATACCCTGGCGGAGGTGACCTCTTCTACTAGTATGCACTACGTTTTGATTAGGAGCTTCCTTTTGCTGCTGCAGATGGAAAACACCTGCCACCAACATTTGCCCCTGCTCACATGAAAGATGGGAGCATTAAAAGACAGGATTAGTTGCACAACTTCTCCAAGGCTACATTCAGAGGCAACCTCACCTACACATCTCCTACTGCTTTCTCCTTTTACTCCCAGAGCAGGAACACCAAACCTACCTCAGTGACGCCAACCTCAGGTTGATGGTCTCTTCAGGGTTATACTTTAACTCAGGTTTTAGATTAGAAATCCTTTCAGTGTTCAGTCTAATGGTATCCGAGTCTTCAAAGGCTACCAAAGTGTGTATCGGAGCCCTGCAGACTGACCAATCTTTATAGAAAATAAAAGCAGAAGAAGAAATTGTTGTTAGGATTTGAAATAGTCTTTGAATAGCAAATCCAATAGGAATGAACTAAATGAACTAAGAAGCGTATGCCTTAAACACTGTCACTACAAACTGCCACATGGGAGCCTGCAGAATGGTTAGCCATTTGTCACTGCTCACAGTATCCAAGTGGCTTTGACGTGCACTGGTGCTAATTTAGCTAGTATTACTCATGTGGGCAGAGAAGCAACGAATCAACTTAAAATTAGGGAAAATATTTGTCATTTTCCGTTAAAATAAGGCAACAGTTGCTATAGAGGGATAGCAAACTATGGTTTTATCGCACACAAGCTAAATCACAGACTAAAATAATTTCATTTTGAAATTGTGGCAAAAGTTTGCAAATTATGGCAAGCCCTTCATAACAGAGTGGTATGGGAACTCTGCATATATGTTTCGGGGTAGCTAAATGCATGCAGAAAGTGAGGATGAGCTTTCTAAAGCCAAATAGGGAATACAGTCGTACTGAAATTCATGGCAACTCTGTGGCTAGACTTTCTAACCAGCCTTAAAAAAAAAATCCCTTTTTTGTGTTCTATACTAAGTCAAGAAAGTATTATTAAGATTGCAGTGTCAGGCATTCAAGAGTGAGGTAATGTCAGAATTAAGGCCGTCTGTTCAACCTTAATTTGGCCCCTTGTGAGTATGAATTATGATAGTGCCTTTAATTAGACGATCACACAATATTTTTTCCTATGCCTCATTCATAACACATGATGGATGGTGCTCACTGAATGATGAAACTGTATTTTGTTTTTGCCTTGTGGTTCAAGGTGTGGCAGCCTGCCTTATTTACTGCACGCTATATTCTTCTCTGACAACAAAACTAACGATTTCTTCAGAGTTTTCTATGTGGTTTATCATTACAGCTATGACATACTCAACAAACATTACTAATTTAATTTTACTGCAGTCCTCAAGGGAGAAGCTGGAGTTTCATTCATGTAGTTTATCCATCCAGAACCTATTCTCATTGCTCAGGTTTTCGTCATAGCTTTGGTCCCTTCATATTTGGTCTAGGCAGTTTTATTTGCATCAGCTTTGGGGAGGTATTGACATTACATGGGAACCAAAGTTGGGGTCCCCATTCTGGTGTGTGTCTTGGGTGGCCTGGAGAAGGTCCACACACGTCCACAGATCAGGGATGGTAGGGAAAATCCTCTTCAGCCACAAGTTAGATCATTCTCAAAGTTGATAAACACTTTGGAGAATTACCTGTGCACTACAGGGAAGTGCAAGTATATTTTTTCTAAAACTTAGACAAAGATGAATAGATTTTCCTCATAAATTCAGAAGTGTTACTAACATAAATGCTATCCTTCTTCCAAAAACCCAGTTCCACAGCAAGAGAAAAGTAAAAGTTTTCCAGACATGATTTTTTTTTTCATAGACCTGCACTTGGAAATAGATGACTTGTTCTGACAAAAAGTTTTCCACCAAAAAAAATGGTTCCCCCAAGAGAAATACCTTTCAGGGACAATTTCAGCCAAGATGGTTGAAATTTGGCAAGCTGACAAGTGACTTTTACTTTAGTCATCATTCATCCATCATCTTTCTTAAGAATGATGGATTGTGTAATTCTAAAGGGAATGAACACAGTCTAGAAGAGTGCTCTCTGGGTACACAGGCCCGTAAGTTATTTATATCATGGTTCATACATCATAGGCTGGATTTAATGCTCTAAAATGTTTTTGACTTTAAATACAATGATTCAAAGCTCATAGGAGGTGGAGAACTTTTTGAGATCTGAGAAGACAAATTAAGTTCAAACCTTCTTGGAATACTATAAATTTCCTCAAACCAAATGAAACCCATCACATTTTGTGTCACATATATTGCCAGCCTCAGGGGCTGAACGGAGATCTAGGCTTGGTAGTCTATCTTTTTGAGGTGCTGAATACTCACAAATTCAGAGGTACGAGGGATGACAATTTTTAGTGTCCCTATGCTGTACCTCTGAACGCGAGTCCTCTTTCGCTTGGACACCTACCTACGGATTCAGCAATGTGATTTTGATCTCTGATGTTTCTGTTCTCTTTATAATCTTACTACATTTCCAGTATCACCTAAAGTGACACGGTTATTAGAAGAAAAACATATCCCAAGCAGGTGCAAAACTCACTGAGAAAGAAGCAGCCGGTTTTTGAGATCTCAGCCATTCAGTGGTGCAATATATACGGCAGAGACGTTCAGAGTGTGCTCTAGCAGAATCTGTACAGCTGCATGGTGTTTTGGCATTTCTTATTTTTATTTAACATGTTCTTTCCATCAGAATGGATTCTTGAATTCAGTGAAGGAAGCAATCCCTGTGAAATAGAAAAATTGCAAAAATGTCCTAGGCTTAACAGCAGAGCATGAGTTACGGAAGTTCTTCAAATGACAAGTCAACAGGGTTGGTGCTTTGGGCTTCCCACCCTAAGCCGCAGTTGATAATCTCTCGCAATGCGATGTCTGTCACCGCTGCTGCTGCTGCTGTTGGACAGTACAGCCAGATTCCTCAGCACATTCATTGTCCACCAGTACTTCCATGTGCTCCCACAGCTTTCAGAAGCAGTGACTTTTAACAGTTCCTAGCTCACTAAACATGACTGAATCAATCTTTTCTTTCCCTCCTGAGTTTTGAAAGCCTGTTGCAAGTAACAGACATCTTACCACCTCCAGTAACAACTATCTGTTTCAATCAAGCCCTAGTTATCTGTGAACAGAGTAACCGTGCTGCGGTATTACCGTGCACATGTAATGCACAGCTCAGGTCCAGCGGAACATAATATCCCTGGATATGTGGCTACAACTAATTTGCTTCCAAATTCTGCTGGTTTTGGGTGTCCTGTCCTCTCCCTCTGTGGGACCATCAGCTTCTTCCTGATCTGGCCACTTATTTCCATGAACTTTCTAGTAACTCGCCTAGCTTTGAGATCTTTGCAGCTATGATCAACAAGTTAAAAATTATTGAGAGGACAGACAGTCACAAAGACAGTATCATCACAGAAGCCTCATTTTTGCAGGAAACCAACCAAAAAGCGCATTGTTGAAGTTGTGCACCGTTTCCTATGATAGTGTGTACATAAATACAATTACATTTAAAAAAATACTATGGAGGTATGTCATGACTTGCATGAGATCAGTTTCCCCCAGAACTGTTCCAGAGCAGAAACACGGTTAAGTCATATTAAAACACTGCAGAAATCCCTTTAATAAAAATCACACATTAACATTATACATCTTAATACACTAATGAATAAATATGGGATGTGAATACCAAGGCATCTGGATCTTAGAGTTACTTTTTTATAAATAATTTCTTGCTGAAAATTATTCCATTCACTTTAATTCTAGACAATGTTTCTGCCTTCTGGAGATCCTTCTTGATTGTATGATAATTAAACAGAATCCTGTCAAGTTTAACCGATCGCTCCTATTTTGCAACTGAATTCCTAATACAAACAGAGATACGTTTAACTTTAAACATTTGCTTACGTGCCTTCCTGAAGTAAGGCTTAAATGCTCTCTCTGGTACAACACTAACGGCTCAGCCCATCTATTGAGAACTTACAACTTGAATATGCAGGATCAGGTTTTGTACTAGGAAAATAAGAAGAAAAATCCTCATGTAGAAATAGTATCATCTACAGTTGATACTGGAAAACCTGAAAATGTATCATTTAAAGGCCATCAATACATCTCAAATTTCAAGAATCAGCATGAAGAAACAGAAACACGGGGATAATTTGATCTTTATTTAGGCCTATTTAAGAAAAGTTGCATCATATTCAGGTCGCCTAACACTGCGAATAAGATTTTACTGGACCGATAAAATTATTAACATCACCGATTTAAGGCAGCTGTTACATAGTGTTACATTAGTATTTCAGTCAGATTGAATTCTTCTTTGGATACATTCATGCAATTAACTTCTATTGTATTTTTACACTGTACTTCCAAATATATAGGATTGTTTTGTTCCCCCATATTAGATCTATCTGGTTAAGCTTTTCTCAAACAATACAGAGAATGGACTCATTGTTCTTCTTGGTGGAAATGAAAAGATTTAAAGACTTAATGATTTAATGACTTATTTGATGCAAGAAACACACGTTGAGAATGCCGTGGAGATAAATTTACATCTTATATGTGTATGTCACATGCAAGCATGGAGAAATAGGAACGGAGGTTGAAACATTATTACTATTCTTAATTGAAATAATTTTCCGTCTATATAAAGCCCAAAAATATCCTTGTACTGAGCAGAGGGCCCATTAAACTTCCTCCTTTCCAAAAGGTTCCTCTCCATGCCAACCTCTGTTGGGGATGAGAAATCTTCCATGGAGCCATAAACAACCCTCCATGTTGCCTCTGTTGTTCAGTCCAATTTCGGCTTTTCTTTTCCTTCTTCAATACCTGAAAACATATGGAGAACAGCCTTTAAAAATCTCTCAATGAATAAAAATGAAGAGTTTACTTAGAGAGGTTCTTCTAATGTGTTAATCTCTCTTTTCCCTCTATTGCTGTTGTTTCTCCCCTACTTGCTCACACGCTCTTGCATGCGTTACCTCACCTGCTGTGAAGGAAAAGAGCATCGGCACACCTGATGGCAGTGGTTGTCCAGCAACAAACCGCACAACCCTCCCTCCCTCCCTCCAGACCATTTTCAAATCAGCCTAACCCCCCACCGCACCCTCAGCCTTTGACTGCTGCAGGGGTCTGGGAACAGTTAGTTCCCTTACCTCCTCTGCTTACCTACAAGCAAATTAAAGTAGATGTTATTATAGCTGAAGCTAAGCAGCCCATTTTATTTGAAAGTTTTTTAAACTGTTTTTCAGAATTCAATAACTTTAACACCCCCCTCTCCACTTCAACATTGGAGTTTTAAATATTTGCAAGAACATCTCCCTTTTTTGAGAGTACAAGAATGAAGAATCAATTACTGTTGATAGGGTGCCTCTCTCTTCTTGTAACGACCATGTCTTTCAGTAATATCAGGAGGGCTGAGTGGAGTGTCGGGCTCCTTAAAGGACTTATCCTTGCTGCAGGACTTGTCTCTTTTCTATGCTGAGCAAAGTCTGGGCTGGGCAGCAAATTTTGTTTTTTCTGGCAATGAAAACATTCAGCTATTTCATATGCCTGTTCCTGGACAATGAATTACTATTGGTATCTGACACAAGTATTGTTCTTCTGACTAAGCCCTCTCTGCCAGACATCTCAAATACAAATATTTCTTTTGGAGGTTTTCAGGCCTGCTGCATGCTGCGAGAGAAAGACTTCTGAGGACTGAAGGCAAAAGAGAAGCAATGTTTGAGAATCCTGAGAGGAAAATCCAGTCACAAGTAAGATCACCTGCTAATGCAATATACGCATAGATGGTAGGTACACCAAATGTCACTTCAAAAACATAGTTAATTAATTCCAATATGGGAAACAATTAAGACCCATGTGCAGTTAGAGAGCACAACTGCAGAGCTGCCTTGCTGAAAGAAGCAAGGCGGAAACAAATGGCCCTGCGTGTTGCCAGCAGCCCAAGTACAATGGCCCTGGGTGTTGCTGGCAAACCAATGTAATGGAAGAGCCACAGCTGAAGGTTTAACAACCAAAACAAGAGGCCGGGTCCAAAAGATTACAGTGGGTTTACAAGGCTGCTCCAGAGCCAATCTTGAGTCTTCTGCTTTCTACTGGAAGGAACTTTTCCAATAGTTTTAAATGAGCTGTTTTATTTGCCTTTTTAAAAGAACCTCTTTCCTTTCTTCTGAAGCACTCTGCTGCAGATGCATCGAATAGTTTGGCAGGAATGCAGATACCCTCAAAACTGTGGACAGACACTGGCTTGTACAAAGGGCAAATTTTTCCTTGCCTACCATGTTTGTGGTTTAACTTGGAAAAACTAACTGCAAATCATTTTGTCAGTAGTGAGGTTTTATTTAATGCATCTCCAGAGGAAAAGGAAAAGAAACTCCAAACCCAAACAAGCCCCTCTCACCCCAGAAATCTTTTCAGGGCAGACTGCTTTAATTTGCAAGCTTACTGCTCAAAAGCCCCTTTTAAATGTACAGTTTTCAAATAATATTTTCACAAGTCTCGCATGGGGACAGACTGGCATTGTTTTACATCTCTGCTGTTTGTGGCGTGCCTGCCATAAGCTTCAGGTTAGGTTTATTGAAAGTGTTTCAAGAATGGCAAATCAGCAGGTGACTCATGGCATCTTCTGGTTTGCAAGTGCTTGAGCCACAAAGGAATTTGGACCAATAGTCTTTAACCAAATCAAGGAAATGGTAGAGAGGATAATAAGGTCATGGTGAACACTGGAAGAGGTTGGAAGAATGACTCGATTGACGTTAGCTCCTCTAGGGTGAAGGGCCACAAGAACCAGGGATTTTGTTATGCATACTGTGGAATAGTGAGGGAGATTTTCCACCATTTACTTATTCATGGAACTTGGTAAGAACATGTGATTTTTCACCACATTATTATTCTTCACGCAGGACTTAGGTCAAGTGAAGTTATTCCTTGCATCTGCCTTTTTTAGGAACTTCTTTCCTGAATTAACTCAAATAAGTTAAATAGATGTGAACGTGACATCAAACTGAGAACTCAAAAACAGACTAGAGCAAAACCAAAAAGACACTTTATACTCAGGTGCTAATATCAGCAAACGGCAAGTAAAACTGCTTTGAGCTTCTGGCATTAGGTTCTACCTTGTACTGGAGGGCTTGTGAAAAGAGATTTGTGCATGCAATAAACTACGATGTGAATTTACCGTGTATTAACCAGCGCATACTAGGTTTCCCAAAAGGGGCTACAAGCTGTTCATACGGTCCCAGCGTGTTATGGGCCCAATGAATGTAATGACAGAATTCCCACCGGAGCACAGATTTCACTCCAGTTGTGATTTGCCACTGTGGCTACTATGAATGTTGTTCGCTTATTTCAGGCAATTTGATAAATGAAAAACATCTTTCATGGATTAAAGGAACCTACTTTTAATCTGGTGTTTGTCTTATTTTCCCTTTTCCTCTACTCAGCAATGGGTGGTGTAGGCAGGGTAGATGATGCAGAGTCTGCACGGTTATACTTACCCTGCACTAAGGTGATCTTTCATTCCTATTATTTTACATGAACGTATTCATTTTCCTTGAGTAAATTTATAAGCAGAAAACACCTTATTCCTGAAAAGACTACAAGAATGTATTTTGATTTCTAAGTCTAAGCTTACCATTAACAGCATTCCCACAGAACGATACTTTATTCTAGCTGCATTTAATGGGTTCATCAGTTAAGAAGTGGGTTGTAAACCAAGTGGGTTGTAAACCTCTCAGGTGATTGCCAACAGCTCTTAAATTAGTATTGAAAGTTATAAAAAAGAATACATATTCATTGCTCATCATGCTCTCCAGCAGCCATTCCATTCATCCGGCTGCTTTTAAGAGCAAGACGTTTCAGTGTCATTCTCCTTTGTTTTAGCCAGCTTAAATCTTTCTCGACTTTCAGGGGAGCATACTCAAGTTCCAATGGCGCATTTCATGAGCTAATATTCCTAAAACAATACTCACATTTTTGGGTATCCCAGATGTAGTTGTTCAGGACCTCTCCCACCAAGTAGAATATGTTAATTATTACGGTAACAGCTGCAAAAAAGATTATTTTGACACCTGGGCTGAGGTGCTCGAGAAGCGGGTACACCCAAACTCCTGTAACGTGGTGAATCCAGCACACCCTGAAACAAAACAAAAATAACAAGCACGGACTCTCACAGCCCTGTTTTTAAAAAGCAGCTCAGGCTATAGGCTTGGCTACTGTAACCTGAAAAGCAATTATTTGAAAGAACTGCAAGCTGCAACTGAACTGGAGCACTTGGATAACATCCACCCAGAACAGACATCATAACTGATTTCCCACATTCTTACTGCTTTGTTTTAAATTTAATATGAGCAGTCGGCCAGTTTTCATGTTCTGATGTAGGTAGGTATTTCCTTGCTGCATTTATATTTATGAGGAATACACAGCCCTTTCGTTTCGTGCGGCAGCATGGAAATTGCAGTACCCTCTGTTCCAAGCAGGTTCTCTATTCAAAGAGTATTCCAGGTTCTCCAGGCTCCCTTACAAAGCCCAGCTCTCTGCTTTCTGCAGTGTCCTTCTTCCATTTTGTACACGTTTGTGTGTTTCTGCTGCTTCTCCTCGCTACACCTGGCAAGTGTGTCAGTTTTTGGGTTTTCTCTTTGAGAAAATAATTTCTCCAGCATCTGTGCTCTAGCTTGCTCCTCCTCTTCTTTCAGTTACCTGGTATCATTTGGGATCTAATAATTTTTTTCTATGTAGGATAAACATTTAAAAAAAAAAAAAAAGAAACCACTTCATCAGTGAAATTTTGCCCAGTTCCACATTCAATATACAGTAAAGGAAAAGGAATGATGGTGGTTTGCCGGTGACACAGAGATTTTTAGCATTCAGCTAAAGTGGAGATTGTTGGTACGCTAACCCGAGACAGGGTGTCAGCTTTACTGCATGGCAGCCTGAAGAGGCACTCCAGGTACGTGGTTTCGCTGTGTGTGACTGCAATGGACACCTGTACCCTCTGAAGGGATAGCTTTTGCATTTAGATCTGATGTGATGAGCGGCGAAGTCAGAGGGAGCAGAGCGAGTCCATACGTTCCAGTAGGCAGAAGCTAGGAAAGGCAAATGCTGCCAAACAACTGCGCAAACATCTCGGAGGCTAACTGGCAAAAGCTCTCAGTGGAGACAGGCTGGAGCCCCTGAGCTGCTGAGCTCTCTTCAGGAATGTAAATCTCTTCCTTTCTGACCCCGCAATTTGAGAGAGAAGCTCACAGTGAAGCACAGCTAGAGAAGCCTCAGCAGCTGCACAGACTATTATTGATGGGGATTTCCATGTCCATACGATTTGCTTCACTTGCTGATACTTCTATTTGTTTAAGGAAGACTTTTGATCACTAGATCAGCAATCGTAGGCTCCTGAAGGGCTGAGACACACAAGTCCACCCAAAACTGTTACCATAAATGCCTGTCACACAGACAATACTGAATCCCTGTTTTACAACTCTCCGTCACTCTGGAAATGTACATGGTTGTCATAGCTTCCCTCCTCCTTAGAAAAGCTTTTATTACAGCCAAACCCTTAACAGTTGGACACTTCATGTAGGAATTTACATGTGTCAGTAAATTAATCTGCATGATCTAAATGCAGATTAAAAACCCTTTCTCCAAATGAGTTCACATATGGAAAATGATCTCTGTACTTTACAGTTCTTTTCCACAACATCCTTCTGTGCCAGAATTAACCTGACAAGATAAAGGTATCTGTGATACAATAAAGAGCTCCTGTGTAACCCATGGTAACAGGGGATACCATGTTCCTCCTGATCGAAGAAAAAGATGGGACAGATGGGTAGAATCACAGAACGGTAGGGGTTGGAAGGGACCTCTGGAGAACATCTAGTCCAACTCCGCTGCCAAAGCAGGTTCAGGTAATGGGATGTCCTCTACACCCAGGCTGGCTTAGCAGGGAGTGTCTATTATTGCCTGACATTTTTCAGTTTCATTTGCTTTTGATTTATGATCATGATGTGAAAAACAAGCTCCAAGGAAAAAGCTTGAAAAAACACCCAGTGCTTCTTTTTCACTTCTTTTCTCTGGTGTGATGAAACTGCCCAGCACTGTAAAGCACCTTTACAGAGGGAATTTTCAAGGGACCTTCTAAACTGCACCTACATAGCCGACTTTGTGAACCAAGTAGAAGCGGCACTTACTAGAATGCATTTATGCTGGAAAGAGGAAGCGTTTTCTAAATCCAACCAATGAGTCACTGATGAGCTCCCGAATGTCAGCGATCTCTGGTTAGTTCAGAATCTCTGAGTACAGCTCATGCACTCTGCTCTCTGCTGCCCAGCACAGGAGCCCATTCATTGCTCGGTGATGCTGCTCGTGCGTTCAGCGTAGCTGCTGTACGCCTGGCCCCGGTGCCGCCACATCATAGGAAGTCAAGCTTTGAGCACAAGAGGTACCGAGCACCACTTGGGAGACAATGGTCACAAACCCACCTGATCAGCTGCCCTGATCTTCCTTAAAATGAGCTGTACCACGCCGCTCGCTACATTGGGATGGAGGAAAATTGGCCTTCTCTCCACTGAGCAGTGACACGTTGACTGTTCCTGCATTGTCTGTACCACAAGCAGGAGCAGCAAAGGGATGACTGGCTGCCATGGAAACCTCACCTGATGGCCTTTCTTAGCGGGCTCGTTCCTGCTATCTCGATGCCGCACAATAAAGGGCTGATCAACGGTAGGCATAAAGCTTCCACACAAGATTGCTGATTACTAATGTTAATGAATGCCTTCAATGTTGCAATTCTAGTACTCATTATTCCTGTCCAACCTCATTATTAGATAAGCACAGGGGAGCATGCATTAAGATTTACTTAGGAGTGCAAATCTAGATCCAATTTAAGACCCTGCTATTGAACAGGTATAAAAAATGGGTCGTTTAGATAAAAATAAACTGAGGAGAAAAAGTTTAAGCTAAAACTGGACCGGCTACTTTGAAAAGATAAAATTAACTTGAACCTCCCTGTTTTTTTTGTTCCGTGGCAGCTGATGTAGACATTACCATGTGTTTTCAAAGATGAATGTGTTACGGGTCATTGAGCTCATTTAGCCATTTGTTAGGACTGGTAAGAAAAGAAGGAATGGTAACATTCACACATTGTATTCAAATTAAAATGTCTGTTAAAAAAAAAGTGGTGATTTTGGGAAATTTTCAACCAGCTGGTCTAGAAATCAGAAAAAGCTACTTGAAAACACACAATATTGCTTCTTTTTAAAAAAATCTGTCAAAATTTTGACTTAGTGGCTGTTTTTCACTTCTGATATACAGTAGATGTTGTGTATCTCTCCTCTCAAAGTAATCAGGAGGAAATGGAAACTATGCAGAGAAGATACATGTACATTTATTCTTTGACTATAGATGTTTTGCTAATGAGGAAAAGTAACTACAAAAAATTGTGGGAACCTTGCGGTTTATGTGTGCTCTACCTGTCGCTTTAAGCAATGCAGCTATTACAACAGCATGTGTGAAATGCAGTCCTGGTATAAGCAATGGGTGGATGTAATGGTAGATAACCACAACACCCGAAAGGTTTGGCGATGGGAGCCACATTACAGAAAATAGTTGCTCCTTCACAATGACTGCTCTCAGCTACGGGATGCACGTTGTGGCCTGAACTCTGAGAGTCTCCACCCGTTTCCTGCCCAAGTTGAGTCCTTCAGTGAAATCTGCAGCCAAACAACAATCAGTACTACGTGCTCTGGAAACAGGAACTACTAGATAAGGGGCTGTGTAACTTTTCAAGAGCAGTGAATGAGAGGACACAGAATAATAATGTATGTCATGAAATGGCTGAAGTGTTCCCAATGCTCTTCCTCATAACAGAAGCAGCACTTCAACAGAACTCAGAGACAAGAAATTCAAATTTGATAAAGGAAATATCTTTCTGCATGATACCTAATTAACCTCTGGAATGCTCTACCCTATCTCTCAGTGATACATCAAGATATTAAAAAAAGCTTTGAAGTATACAAGTTTGGAAGTCTACTTAGTCCACCCCCCGTCTTTGGGCTGTAGCATGCAACTGTAGCAAGCTTCTGAAGTCAGAAGATTGTACAAGCAATAAGAATGTGTACAGTTATCCTTAAGTTCCAAGAGTACAAGGTATATAAACCATCAAGGCTGAACGATCCAAGCCCATATAGGCTGGTTATTCCAAAATAGCCCTGATAAATCTTCTCCTGAAGCATCTGACATCTCTAGCTACAGCTAGAGCCTGGATACATGACTACTCTGATCTACTACGGCAGTTCCTTTCTGGTTCCTGCAGCAGCAAATCCTTTCCCACTCTTCTGTGCTGTTCAGGTTCCTGGTGATTGGCAGAAAGGAAGGCTGAATTTTTGGTCCCAAGCAAATCCTAGGCCAGTTTCTGCTGTGGCTACCCTTTACCAAACAACAGAATACGGGCGTTTTCTACACTTTTATTTCATGATCTTTCCTAGCATCACCCTTCCTTTTCCACAGAAAGTGCGAACTTTACCCAGAACTATTAAATTGTGGAATGTCTCCCAAAGGAGGTGACGGGCTTACAGCAGCTGAGTCATTCAAAACTTGAACGAACAAATCATTTGTGGTTATAGAGTAGGGACCAACCCTGTGCTATCAGAGGCAGGAGCACAATGACCCACTAAATCTGTTCTACTTTTGGGTTCTAATACTGACTGAAGTGAGGTAACGTACATTTTCATAAATCCTTATGATTTCTCTTCTTTTTTCCCCCACCAAAACATAGGACAGCTTGTTTTGTATCTAATTAGAATTGTTAAGTTCTCAGCCACATTAAGACGCTGGGCTCCTTATAACGCCAGCCAAGCAGGTGTAAGTCACCTACACTAAGAATGTACATTGTTTAGAAATTTTAAATACCGAAAAATTGTTCAATAAACAGTTATAAGTTAGGAAATAAAAGCAATCATCTCCACATGGTCCAGTTTCTTACGCTGGATTCTTCTCCATTGATCTGAGTGGTGCTGAACAATATGTGGGCCATAGGACTGTGCTACTGGTATGGAGTGGCTTATGCAGCTGGAAGAAGGCAAGTCCTGGAAAACTGCAGCTGCAAATAATGTCACATACAAAAAAATACTCAGCATGACACGGTGCCGGCATCCTCTGGATGAACAAAGCTCAACAGAAATTTGTGTTTGTGTACAGGTAGCTAGAATGACAGAAACCACAGATTCGCTGCAAGGTGCTGTCATCTTTGGAAGTCATCTATTTTGATAAATAATATTTCATCTTAAATATAGTAATGGTTGCTATGCCTTCTTGAGCTATATTTTAAAGAGCTGCACAAGCGAGAATGTATTATCCACGCATGTCATCTGTGATTGTACTGTTGCTTTGACTGAAACATTTGAGGATGTGGAGGTGGAGGGGAGTCGCAATGTAACAGTCTGTAATGGCTATGTCAGACCTAACAGGCTGAGGATCCATGCAGCCTTCTCTCACTTGAAAGCATTTCTGCTCTCCCACCCTCCTTCTGGGTCAGGTACAGGGGATGCTAATCTTCTTCTGACCTATTTCTGCTGCTTCTACTTCTTCCTACTCTTTCCTTTTCTGAGCAGGTCTGGCTCCAGCTCTTTCCTCCTCCTCTGCATTGTCTCATCTATCACCCACCTCTCCATCAGCCTTCCACTCCGATTTCAAAGCCTGTCTCTCTCTCCCCCTCCCAGCTTTTCCCACTTACTTGCATGATTTCAGCTTTAAAGCTTCTGACATGTGAGCTGCACATTTCCTTACCCATTCCTCTTTTAATCCATAGTTCTAGTTCATCTCTTTGACTTGTCTCAAGGACTTTTCACTTGGTTTTCCCCAGCCACTGATTCCTCCGATGTCTATTGAACTTCTGTCCCCAGTGCTCACTTCCAAAAGCATTCATGATGCCCTCCCTAAACACAGACCCTCAGCATACCCTAGTGCAGCCAGGCTGTCTTTCTCCTGCTCCATCGGCACCAGCCACCACAGAAATCCTTCTGGTTTCTCAGTCCTGCCTTTCTTTATCAATATGGCTGTCAATTCCCACCAAGCTTCATGCTCTAACTCTCCAACCCTCTCTTCCGAACGTCAAGGTTTGTCCTAGCAGTCTGCACCCATATCCCTTTGCCAACATCTGCTCTTTCTGATCTTCCTCTCCTTCTATGGAGAATCGCTCGTGGAAATCCTACAGCAAGGCTGACGGCATTGATATCAAATTCATTCCAAATTCTCAGTGTACATTCCTTTCTTAAATTCATTCAAGAAGAATTCAGCAAATTACCCCATCTAAATGCTCTCCCTCGACAAATCTAAATAACTCCCCTAAAGTCACTTCAAGAGAAATTTTATTTTCAAATGAAAGTTTAAAGGTACATGAGCTCTTTAAATAGATTTATCATAGAATGAAAGAATGAATCAAGTCCAAGCTTGGCACATGTGGAGGAAGCTCCTAGTGGATTTGAGATAGCAACAAGAGAGCAGATCAAGCCTTTTGTTCCCAAACACGTAGCCCAGCGTGACTACAGCAGTGGAGTCAGGTTCTTAGGGTCTGTTTTTTTGGCATCCTCAAGGGCTCAAAAGCAGAGGGAACAAGAAAACCATTTTAAATAAACGTATTTGGCTCAGTTTATTTTAGGGACATACTAGGTTCTGATATTAGTTACCATGAGGTCATTCTTATTACAAGGAGGAACACATTTCTGGCTCTTTTCTGTTCCTTGACAACCAACTCCATACACCCATTGGCAGTATTTTCTGGTAGTACTGGCAAGCTCTTGGGTTTTCTTAGCACTGTCTAGATTTAACAATTCAACACAATTTGTGACCTTTTCAAGCCATGCTAAATAAAGCCAATCGGCCTTTCCCGTCTTATCCCATGGCCTTGATCCTGAAAGTCCATGTATGGTCTGCGACAGGCAATGTAAGTCTGTGAATGCTCTTCTGGGCACAGTTCCTTAAGAGCACGAGAGAGCTCCCCCACACAGAGAGCCCATGAGCTGAGTGTGCCTACTCAAATGCGCTCTGACTGAAGGGAGGGAATGCAAAAAAAGAAAGAAAAATAGAAAAAGGTTTTACTTTTCAAGAAAGGATGTTTCTCAGATAACTTGTCTCTGAATAATGCTCAGGGAATACCAAGTTATTTAGCTATGTTCTTGCAACTTCAGCGATTCTATTCAGAATTGTTTGCCTGTATTCTCATTTATCAAATATATATAATAAAAGCTTGTTACTCCACCATCTCTTCCATACGTGAAGTAGTCAGACACATATGAAATAAAACAGAAGCTCTCCCTACTCAGAGTTGAAAGAAAGCATTAAGGGAATCAAACCTAAACAATATCCTCCTGTATGCTCCTTTACAGTACAAAGTGCGACATGATACATACATCAAGTAGCATGGTAAGAAGGTTTCAGCTGAGGTGAGAAGAGAGTTCAAAATTCAAGTGCAAAACATAGAGAACGTCTGATCAGCAACAGTCTCCTCTTTATACTGAGGCAGTTGCAGTGAAAATACTTCTGCTGAGGGAAAAATGATGTAGGGAGAAGGACAAATTCTCAAGCGGCATGTCCCTAATTTCTAGGTAAAAACAACATAAACCAAGAACTAAGTCCCTGCAGGGGACCCATGGACAACCAAAGGTACAAAGGAAGGAAGTTCCACCAGGCAGTATGTAACTGGGTCATTTGCAGATGTAGTCTCATTTTAATGCACTGTGCTCACCTTGAGGGGTCTAAAGGGTACACCAACAAGGGCAGAAAATCTGAATTAAGTAATTCCAAACCCTCTAAGTGATTAGGGTCTCTACTTCAGTGTGGTCACTTAGCAGGAAAACAGTGGACCTCAGCTGTGAAAGGTAAGCACGCTCTCAGTGAGAGGGATGAAAACCCCCACTTTTCATACTTTCTGGTAGATTTTCCCAAGCTGTGAATGTCAGATACGTTGTACTGATATCATTAAGCCAAGATTTGGCTTGCAGCCTCAGGCCAAAAACCTTGGATAGAGGCTTCAATAACACTTCTAGGCTGACGACATGCAGAACTTGCAGATGATGGCACGGTGTAGCCTGCATCTGCCTCCAGCCTTCCCCAAAGACCTTCTTTCATAAAAGCAGGAGAAATGGGCTGCAAGTGCAGAATTTAGCAGAATGACCTTCAGGCTGAATAAGCAATTGTCTCACACCACCTTTAGAGAAACCACAACTTGGAAGAAGGCGAGTCACTTGAGAGTAGCCCTATCCGTTTTGGAAATAATGTACGTGTAGGCAAAAACAATAAACAGCAAAAGCAAAGGGAGCTGATCATAGGCTGTAACTGGGTATCTGCTTAATAGTCAATTCTTAATGCAGAATCGTTTTCCCCTGCTTCACTTACCCTATGATTTCCCTTTACCTTGTACTTGTAGCTCTAGGGTGTAGATGCACTGTAGTAGGCAGGATCAAGCCATATGAGTATCACACGGACACACTAACAGGTTCTACCAAGATTTTAATACACCTCTGGTTTATTTCACTTGCAGAACTGGACTGTTTCAATTTTCTATTCCTATTGAATACTATTGCACGTGCCTAGTCAGAAGAATTAGAGAAAACAGGAGTTGCCATAGGAGGTCAGATCACAGGTACAGTAACTCTGCCAACCTGTCTCTAGGCAACTTTCAAAGGAAGGTTGAGAAATATCGCAGTTATGCATTATTATCTGTGGGTTAAAAAAAATAAATTCTTTCTCCTGAAGGAATCATTACGTGCCTTTTTGCATGAGCCTGTCCTTATCTTACAATTACAAATATTATAATTTTTTAAGGATATGTATGTTTATAAAAGCAAATAGCAGAACGTTACTGCCATCCTGGGATACAACATCCCGCTTCAGCTGGATTACTAGCGTGTTATGATCACTCAGTGTGCGTGGATGTGTATGAATAATGGTGTCTCCCTCATTGGACCGAAGGGGCAAGTTGCACAGTACTGCCTTGAGCCCGTGTTCCGCCCTCGTTAGTTTTCTCTCACTTGACTGGTGGAAAAAGCAGTATTATCCACAATTTTGGAAAATACCCTATAAGCTGAGGGAAGGGTGTTGTGAGGTGAGAAGAAAGAATATGAGAAGTAAACAGGGGGTCATGAAATGTTTGCAGAAAGGATAAAGGATATATGGTATCAGAGGAGCATTGTAAATAAAACAAAAGCTTAGTGAAAAATAAAATGCTACAATGACCAAAGTAAATTAACTCTGTCATGTAAGTCAAGTGCTTGAATAGAAACTGCCCAGAGACTTAATTTACTGTTGTGTAAGAAAGATTATTTCTGTTTTAGTTTTAATTTTTCACAAACATTTGCATTTTTGAAAACAAGCTTCAGAATGTTTGGATTACTGGCTTATTCTGTAATCAATTTTACAGAAAGAAGTTATGAAATAGCAAAGAAAAAAGACAACGTTGTATCTTTTCTGTTGCTGCTTAAATACTGATGCAGGAAATCATTTGCCTATTCTCAATCTTATTTGATAGAACAAAACCCCTAAGCAATAAAACCAAGGTCCAAGAAAAACATTTAGCTTGAAAAAGGTTGAAAAATGTACCCTTGGAAAGACCACTGCTTACATGGGATTGTTCAACAAATTCCTGTTGTGTGAGGTTTGGCATATACTTTCTAAAAATATAAGCATCTGGGGAAACCAGACAAAGCCCAGGTCTTGGACCAAACGAGGCATGTAGCGTGAATCTGTTAGCGATTATATCCATAATGAAATATGTGCCCAAATTTAGCAGTACAAAACCCCCAATACAATATGAAAACACAGCATGTACAGCCCTTACCATAAAATATAGCCAACAGCGAAGGTGCACACTGCAGCCAGTCCACAGCTCCTGCTGGGATACTGATGATGTGTTGTTCTCATCTCGATTAATACAAAGGGCAAAACTGTTGTATGCTGAAAAAAACCAAAACAACAGGGGAAAAGCAGGTGATACAAATGATTCTCACTGCATTTCCATGCAAGTTCTACAAAAAGAAACTTAATCACAAAAACCTGAAGACAATTTCTTGATGGTTAGGAAGACAACGTAAAATGACTCCATAAAGTCTATCAATAACCCAAACAATATTCTTGCTATAACGTCCAATTGTTCAGGAGAGCAGAAGAAAATTGAGTAAGCAGAACATGCTTTTTTCCTTTTGTCCCAGTTTGGCCTTGCAGTTGCTCTGTGATCTTTGCCACATCACTTTGGTTATTTTGACCGTTCAAGTTAGAAAGCAACACATCTGATTTTCAGAGACTCTAGGCACAAACAATGCCAAATGAATGAATACAAATGGAGGTATTTAATGCATCTGAGAATTAGGTTTAAATGTATCTCAATCTGGGGACTTGAAAACAGGGGACCTATTTTCAAATGATAGCCTCAATACCTCTGTTCCTCCATCTGTAAGACAGGAGCAATTATCTTCTTCGGAAAGGTGTTGTGAATCTTAATTTGTTAGTTGTTGGGTAAAATGGTTTTAGATTCCCAAATGAAACATATGAAAGCCAAAGCTGTAAAAACCATTTTCAGCCACTTGTCTTTATTTAGCTGTGAAACTCCTTATTTTGTCATTTTTCCATACATATTTCCTACACTGGCCCTTCTGAGAAGGTCTGTTCATCCAATTAATGTCAGCAGCATGAAAAATTGCATCTAGCCTGCCCTCAACACTTGATGTCTAGATTTCAGAGTGCTGGCAGGCATGAAAATACACATAAGCGAAGCATAAACGTGCCAGGAAATAAACCCCATCATTTTTGAATACACAGCTCACCTAGGACCAGCATTATTGGCGACTCCAGAAACATTCCCTGCCTTGCCACCACGGGGCCAAGTTATTGCTGGTGTATAAAGGGAATTACTTTGCTTGAGAGCTTGACTCTGGGGCTTGACTGTGACTGTCAACTCTCCTGCCCAGCTCACGGGGAGGCCTGCAGGTGCAAGGCTTGCAAGGGCAGCCTAAGCCCTAAATATGGTTCAATCCTTCCCCAAGTACTTGATGGCCAACTGGAAAAGAAGGTTATGGCTTACGTTGGCCGCGTTCTGCCACCAGATGCACACATGTAGTTCTAGGGGGAGCTGCAGGGCTGGATTTGTAAGTTTGGAATAATTATGCTGTAAAGCCACATCAATTTTCACCAACATGAAGGCAGAACAGGCATGGAGTAGAAATACTCTTGCATGGGAGGAGATCCAAATGAGAGGAAACAGAGCGGGGTTTGAACCTTTAACAACTGCAGAGAAGGAAGAATTGTCTGAATGGGAAACGATAAGATAACGGAAATGCTCTGGCTCAGAGACGTAATGTAATTTGAATCGAATAACTGCTCTGATTTTTAAGGCATTAGTAATTAATGACCAGCATTTGGACAATGTCAGGTGGATAATAAAGCAGTTAGGGGAGCTTTCAATTTCTTCATCTTTTAACAACTCGTTCCGCCCCCATCCCTTTAAACAGCATAAATCAGCATCAAGGGAATGCAAAGCCGTTTTACGTGTGGTCTGCAACAGAGGTGTCCACCAGTACATGAGAGGTCTATAAACTGTGAAGGACCTTCAGAGTCCATTAACAGGGACTGACAGCAAAGCAAGCCCTGGAGATTCACCTGTATGTCTTACATCTGTATGGAAAAGGTCTTCAGATAGAGATCGGTATCTCGCTCTGCACAGCCCCCCAGAGCAGGGAAGCTGGAGGCTGTGCAAACATCTCCTGCCCTGCCTCCATAACCTCTTCAGAGAAAGAAAGAGAAGACAACAAAGGCTTTTAACTCCAAACCCCACCCTTGACATTCCTTGTACGATGTATTCTTGTGATACAGTCACTTAGTATTAACTCTTCACCATATGGATGACAGTTACAGAGCTCGTGAGCTCCATTTCTCAATTTAAATGTTTACCGCTTTAGATACTGCTTGTTGATGCGCTCTTCGTTGATGATAACAACTCAACAGCTTGCCAATTAAAAAGTAGTTAAAATAATTTCAGCAATCATCCCTTAATCTAGAGTCCTCTTCTCCTTTCCCTCCTCCCAATTCCTGTGGTTATATAATAAAATAGGTCATTATTTTCCTAAATTCTCCCTTCTACTCTTTTCTAAAGGAAAGGCTGGGGGGGGTGGGGAGAGGATAATGAGCTGTATCACGAAAGAGTTTATGTACAAAATCCTGTCAAAAGTACAGTGCAATTAACAGTATAAGGAGAAAATCAGACATGTATCTTTAATCTTTGTCTGTTATAGCAAATGTTGATGCTACCTGCAAACACGTCAGTTTTACAAATCCACAGTATGACCTTTGGTTTAAAATGTTCTAGCGAAACTGCCACTCTAAAAAACTGTTTCAGATGCTTTACCCAAACTACAATCAAGACAAAATTTCCCTTTCCAACATTTCAACCCCTCCAAAACCTTTAATTTAAAAAACATTTAATTTTGTAGGCAGGGATACCATCTGTCAAACAGTGCCAATTAAAACTCTGGCGCTATAAATACCAAATTGGAATCAGACTGACACCTGGACTGAAGCCTAGTGAAGGTGAGCAGGGGTAAAATGTGCTTGGAGTGGGATCCATCAGGGCTGAGAAAGCTGCAGGAGGACAGAAATTTCATACCCTCTAATGTTTTTGCCATCTGATTTCTGAATAAACTTGGGCCAATGGGAATCTGAGGCTTAGAGAAAAAGCAACATTGATGCTTCCTTGACCTGCTTGTTAACGATCACGCCATGCCAATCAAAGATGCCCGACTGGTATCTCTGGGACTGATCCCTTTTACTTACTGGCAGGCTGGAGGACAGCACAACATTTCTCACCTTGTTTGTCAAAGTATCTCCAGGGGCTTACTTGAGAGAAGACTAAGGAATGAAGAAGTTCAAATAACAAGGGGGTTTCAACGATGAGGATGATTAGCTACTGTAACAGCTTTCCAGTAGTTGTTATTTTGCACCACTTAAAGTCTTTAAGAAAAGGGCAAATTTATAATTAAGAGTATAATGACTAGTATAGTATTATAACAGTAGTAAACTACACTAGCACCAGTAATCAATGCTATGTTGATAAGGTATTTTTATTACGGACTAGGCATTTACAACCAAAGCTGCATTTTCACCTGGACAGATTATTCTGCTCCCACGGAGACCAGCTTCTCCTGTGAGCCAGGTTTGCCTGTATGACTGTGCTGACAGTAGAGCCTTGGGCTGAGCAATGCTACGGGTACGCCAGGGAGCACCCTCTCCATCATCTGGGAAGGTCACACTTGCTGCACGTGCGCCCTGCGGTGACCACAGGCTCGGGGTTGCCCCCAGCCCTGCCGGGGTAGCAGCGAGGGAGCCAATGAACCCTACCGTTAGCAGGACCTCTTCGCTTGGGCTCATAACTATATTTACGAGCAAGAAAACATACCCTGTTGGCTTCTCCTGCTGCGACCGTAGTGCTGCCTGCCAAAGCGCCCTCCTGGCTGCAAACCCCTTTTCTCTGGGGTGCCAAGGCAGTGACCCTCAGACCCATTTTTAATCCTTCTCTGAAGGCATCCATCTGCCAAGACAGATGCGAGCTGATGCACGATGGTAAACCCCCATTACCCGGCCACAGCACCGCCCTGCCCAGACCTCTCATGCCCTGTCACCGCCTGTCCCTGCTGCGGGGAAGGCAGCTTTGACAGATCTTTACGCTTGCTAGGTCTGCTAGGAAATGCTGGTCTCTGCAGAGCAGCAAGCTCCAGTTTCCTCCCCATTTTGTGTCCATCACACGGCGCTGCTTCCTGAGGTCCCATCACCTACAAGGGGGGAAGAAAGTTGGCTTGCTAAATCTTCCGCTGCTGGTAATGATGCGTGAAAACAGAGAGAAACCAGCTCAATGCACAGAACTCAGATGGAATTTGCAGGAAGGTTATAATACGGAGAATCTGATCCAGAAAACACTCTGGAGAGTGACTCCAGACCTCTGAGTGAAGCTGAGTTAGCACACACCGCAAAAGAAGCCACCCCGAGAGCTGCAGGTGGATTAATTCCTAGAACCATTGTCACTGCTTCTGGAGAGAAACTCTGCTCAACTCTTTAAAAGATATTATTAAAATACGTACCACCCCCTCACATGGTATATATGTGCCTAATGACATTTGAGACTGGAAAATCATGTTACAAATAGGCAGCACATCTGTAGTGTTGGCTTGACAAGTTGAGCTTCGATGGAGGACTATGCTTCCCCATTTTAGGTGTTTGCTGCAACAGGTAGTTGGAAACAAAGATTTTATGCAAATCAGGTACATTAAGAATGAGTTCCGTAATAGTCTTTAGGCAAATTAAGTGCTCATTCTTGAAAGCCTGATTTTATTTTTTATCTTCCAACCAGTAAGCGCTGCTTTTTTTAACACTGTTTTCTTCAATACCTTGCTTGGCCTTTTCTCCTCCCTTAACTGTGTTTTAAAGGGAATGTGAAAGCTTTTCAAAAGGTGCTAAATTGTGTATTGGTATCTTCTGTCCTTCGCGCAAGCATGGCAGTGCTATCTTCCCAAGTCACTCAGCCCTGGTCTGCAGAGACTGTCCAGAACTATCTTTATGACAAGGAGTTCAGTCCAAAAAAGCATCTGCTTTCTCAGATGCCCAGTCAGTACACAGAAGTTCTGCAGGGACGGTGAAACTGTTTGGGGATCACGTAAATTGGGATTATTTCATTTCAACCAACAGAAGACTGCAACTTGTTACTCAATTTGGTCAGACTAAAAACTACAGGGTATAGGACATTTTACTTCAATGGAAATACTGTGGACCTCTATTGAGGGGGCTTCAGTGTGACATTCAGTCACTTAAGAGTCAGCAAAAGCCCAGTGACAAGAAAGGAGGCCATGCAGCTTTGATGTCACCAACATTTTAACTGACGGACTGAGAGCCTCCTGGAAGTGCTGGTCCTCCCTGGAACAAGGAGGCTGCAGATGGGTCTTCACCCACACGCTTCAACTTGTGCAGCCCGGGACCTGGAGGGCTGCATCTGCCACCCAAAACTGTGTCCGCGTTGAAGCCTCTGCCCTGACAGGGGCAGCTGCTCCAACATCTGCTGGGGAAACTGCCCTGCAGCACGCTGCCACCATGCCCGAGACTTACACTGGTACAAATTTGATGCAGACCCCCTTCTTTGCACCCTGCTGCGCAAACTGCTATGCAAACTGCTGCGTCTGCTGGCTGCCTCTGCTTTCTGTATTTCTAAATTCCTCTACAAAAACTAGTTTCCATCAGTAGGATGTTAGCCTTCTCTTTTTTTCCTGAGCTCACAACCAGATTACGTGTTGTTAAACAGCTGCTGCATGTCAGAATGAGTGAAGCAATCCGTCTGCATCTCCTTCTTACCTCTCAGGGGTTTATGCAGCATCTTGAGATTAAAGGTTTTACAGAAATGACCAGCAAAATGACCTATGCCCATTCCTCTTAATTTAAAATCATTACCAGTGTATTCACCTCAGAAACCAACACTAACAGGCCTAAAAATCCCTACAGTTGTAGTCAGCGCCATTTGTACAGTAATAGCAGTAATAAAGCTGCATTTTCCACATGCTCCTAGCAGAGTAACGTGGAGAACCATATCAGAAACTAGTAAAACAAGGGGCACGATTTTGATTTACTCGTTGAGAAACTTCGGAGAAAGGAACAGCTGGCAAGAGAGTATTTATGTGTCATCTGAAGGATGATACCTTCCACCAAGACAGCCTAATCCATAAAGAGAGCAGCAGGATATCAGAGCTGGGTGCATAATAAATTGGAATCCTTGAGTGAGTCTGAGCCCTTCTGAGACTGAAAGTGCTGGTAGCACTTTTCTTCTTACAAATGAGAAATTATGACTATTAACTGAGACACGCTGATGCACAGGATGCACTCCAAAGCAGCCACAGACGGCTCGTTAATTGTTATTGTAGGCTGGAGGGAGGAAGAAGTATTGTATGATCTAAACAAAGACCAATACCCTATAATGCCACAAAACACACAAGAGCCAGAGCTAACCATTTTCAATCAATATGAGCGTGTAGAGTTGTTTGAAAAGAAAATTAACACTTCCTCTATAATGTTACTGCCTCTTTTCCTCTTTTCTGTAGATAAATACAGTGGAGATGGCACATCTGACTTAACAGCAATTATATCACTTTCTCCATGCATACCTAATGTTGATGGATTTGTTCTCCTTGTTTCTGACCCATGCGGTACATACTACATATTGAAACAGCAGCGTCAATCTGATCTCACCCCTTTGACTGTACTAGTGTCAGGGAGGTTATATATAGGTGTTTATAGAATTTCCACAGTGCCAATTGCTGAAGCACTTCAGCACCTCCAAAGTGTTACTAAACACACCCCCACAGCTGCCCTGATCTGTAGGGGCAGGATATCCCACCCTCATTTTGCAGGAGGGAAAGATGGAGATGGCATGCCTCACTCGAGGTCACGTAGGGTAGCTATGGAGGAATGGAGAACCATGTTCTATTCCTCAGTTCCATTCCTGGGTGTCAGCCTAAGATGAGCAAGCACGTATAGAGAAGTAACAAAAGTTTGGTATGAAAGCCAATCTACTCATTCAAGTTTATACCTCTGAGACATCTTGGCCCTTTCCGCATCTCTCATTCGTTGCCTTGATCGACCCTCTGTCCTGGCTCCCCTCTGCTTTTGGAGGCTTCTTCAATTGCCTCTGAGCTGTCTGTCCCTCTCCCACCTCGGGTCCAGCTGATTCCTTGCTGTTCCCATCCTACCAGCCCAAGAGACCCCTCTGTGTCCTTCTGGCCCTGATTCAGCAGCTCCCAAGATGACACATCCTCGCTTCTGTCTTGGCCTCCTTCAGTCACCGCAGGTCTTCCCTTCACATCCATCAGCATGCTGGGCAGGCACAGGTTAACGCCTTAACTTGACACATCAAAATCTCGGTCACTTGGACTTGAAACAAGATGATGGCAGGGATGGGACAGGGCATCTGGTATAGCAAAATTGTGCGAAACCAGTGCCACATGGCCAAATGGAACAGCACTGCTACATGTTTAAATTTCCTTTACTTTGTGTAATTCAATATAACTACTTTTAATGTATGCCATGTATCCAGGTATCATTAAATATATGCAAAGTCCGATGTCACATAAGTCACCTCTCTCCTTTTGCTGGGATCCCGTAGGTAGGGTTTCTGTTCCTTCTGTGCCGTGCCCAAACTCCCCGGTCAGTTCCCGACAGTGTGCACTGCCCTAACGTCAGGAGACTTTTAAAATACAGGAGAATCGACAACGCCCAAGTTCTGCGCGCTCAGCCACAGCTGAGCAAACCCTGCGAACCCCAATTTACTTTCAACCTCAAGTCCTTATTTTCCCCACAAAATAATCAGAAAAAACATGCTACAAACAATGGGAACATACACAGACATACATCCTGTGCAAGGGTCACTCATCATTACTCACAATGTTACGCGAAGTAATTTTTCTACGTATTTTGTTCAGCTTATTTGCCTCTTGCCAGTTAGACCACTTGCCCTAGTACTTCTCAAACTATGATTTGCAAAAAGGTTTATTTAGGCAAAGAAATATGTTCCTGTCTCTCACAATTATCCTTAAAAATCAATGTTTATACACACACACACTTACATGTATCACTGAGATTTAATTTGCATGAAATGAATGTTGAGTGTTTATGCAGGTCATGCTGCGAAAGTGCTAGTAAAATCATTGAGCCTCATGTATTGCTAGCGCAAATGTCACTAAAGAAAGCTTGCAGATGTATTTTAGCAATGGTTTAAAACAATTTTGCTCATGGAAAATAGTATCCTCTCCTTGAAAAGCCAAATCCTTCCATATGATTAGTCCAATTGCACAGGACTCAAGAGGAGAAAATAATTTGTGTCAGTACATATTCTAAATCTCTTTAACTGACTTGAAAAGTTTATCTGTACATAAAATGGGCTATGTTAAATTCTAATATCTGGCAATATCCCAGGGCTAGCACTAGGGCTTTCACAGAAGGATATTTTTTGCTTCACAATAGCCGAAGTATCCTCTTTCTAACCTGAAGACATTGGACTTTGAATCTGTCACTGGTCCAGGACTGAATATTGCTTGTCCTGGGCTTCGGGCCAGTGTCATTTGGGGAAAGAAATTCCACATTTGGGAAAATCAAGAAACCATTATTTGGCAGTTTCTTTTTCAAATGGTGGCTCTTTGATGCTATTCGGAAATTTAAAATCTTGGAAGTGGTTGCTGAGGAGGTGGATTTATTGGGTGCTGTGCAGGTGAGGTAGCCAAAGGTCAAATTTTGGTTTATCACATGGTGACTGCACCTATCTGCAACTTGGTTCACACAATTTATCTCACAGACATTGCCATTATCTGTATTTAATTATTTCTTTATACGGTACAAGCAAACTCCTTTAATAAATAACTCTGGAGGATGTAACCTCCTGAGCCTTTTTGCTCTCGTATTACAGAAAGCAACAGCCGACTAACGTGAGCGTGGTCTCATTACTGCGCCCGGTGCTCTCTCTGGAAGCAGTTTTGCATGACGTGCATTGCCCTGCCTCTTCTAAATAGCACGAGGGAAGAGCTTCTCAAGCAACGGTGCACGTGCCCCTGGCCAAAGCGCTGCAGGAGCATCAGCTCCGTGTTCCTCCAGCCTGTGCAACGGCGCAGGGCTGAGCTCTGCAGTGGCAGCTGGACACTGGCAGCCACTGCCGAGTGACCTGCTGACCGGTGACAAGCTGTGGCCGGGCACCAAAGCAGCTCTCAGCTCTCACTTGGCTTTGCTGACAGCACCTGCTGCAGGAAAAAACCACTGCTGGTCTTGCACTCTGTGCTGAGGATGCGGAAGCCAGGCCAAGTCAGGGTCCAGAGGTACCGCGAGATGAGTAAGACCACGAGTGATGTGCTTTCAGTGGGCAAGTAAGGCACCGGCATGTGCTGGGGTGCAGGGAACAGGGGTTACGTGGTGGGGCTGTAGAGAAGGCAGGAGGCACAGGCTGGGGTTCTGCATTTGTTGGGGGTCAGACGAGGCAGCAGGTGTGGTTGGAAAATTGTATTGTTGAGGGGGAAAATGCGTCTGTGCAGGAAGAAAGGGAAAGAAAGACAGAGGTGCAGCCCTGCTTGCGCGTCTCCTAGAGCTGCTTCTCCTCTGCAAAGAAGGCACGTATGCAAAGAAGCCTGGGGAACATCCTGAACTAAGGTCTTCTGTCACAAAAACACACTGACATTCCCTACTTGTTTTACCCACTATATGACACACTTTATTTAGGAGAATCATTCCTCTTCAAATGCAATTAGTTCTAAATGCTATTGTTCATGTTAAAATAATTGTTATTTTGATTGATAGTAAAAGCCTACACATGGTAGTAAAGGCAGCAATGTCGGACACAAAGACATTACAAAATCTATAACCTGACCCTTTAAAACCTGACTTGAACCATCAGATTTGACTTATGAGGCTAGTTACAATACTGCTTCATGCAAAAAGCATTAGGTTAATGCTGGATCAGGCAAAGTTGCCAAACACACCCTGGCATAATTAATCAAGAATATTTCAAAAACAGATCGCCTCCAAGAGGTTATTGATTTTCTGTCACGACACGTTTTCCTTATGAGGTGCTACAATGCTATGTATCTGAGATGTGCTGGCGTGTATTTTTCAGTGACTAAGCCTTGATCTATCTTCCTGGATCCCTGCCACTGTTGCGCTGACATCTGCAACTACTCATGTTTGACAGTCTCATGCATGAGCTATGTGGCTTCCAACTTGGATGGGATTAGTGTAGGAGACTTTCTGAATACTTCAAATGTAATTGAAAGCAGATAAATACAAGGGTCTCAAGAGGGCGGCATACTTTTTACATATGGTATCACATTAAATCACGCATATACATGCTTAGACTGAGAAAGATCTCAGTTTTAACCAGTATAGTATGCAAGGAAGTGTTTGCCCTTGTTCTTAAATACGTATGAATCCTGATAATGTCACATCTTTCTAAAATCCAAATATGCTGCATGGCTGAAGTGTGGTTTAGACAAGCATGAAAAGGTACACATTTGGGGAGAAGGGTGGGGGAAGAGGAATGCATTTGGAGACTGGCAGGTGTTTTGCCTTTCATCCATGCTTCAACTAAGGCGTTCATGTGTTCTGTGAACCACCCCTGCCAAGTGATGAGAGCTGAAGACAAACTATGCATCATGTAACAAGATTATACTGTTATAGTGTCAAATGTCAGCAAATAAGAAATGATGTTTGCTTTTAGAGCAAAATTCAACCACATTTCTTACATAGAAGACATTTCTATTTACCTGTTTTTTCTCGGTAAATGTGGACATTGAAATCATAATCTGTAAATGTATTTCTGTATGTATTTACTGAACACTGTAAGACAGAGGATGTAAATAAAACTGATGTTAACACTGCTGTACAGAGTTTATCTTTCACATTTCCTTACTTTTTTAGACCTTGAACTCTGCAAACGCAAGTAATCTTGCTTTAATGTAGATAATGCAGAGCTCGAGAAATCTTTTAATGGGAAATGGACTGCTATTTCCTTCTGTCCAATATCTGTTTGAGGACTGCAGAGATGGGGAATACCTGGGCAACACAAGAGGACAGTGACTGAACATACATGACACCAAAAGGCTCCAAGACAACCAGGTTGCAGTGGAGCTGTGATACCCATAATGATAATGAAGCCATGGGCTTCTCTGGGTTGTCTTGTAGAGTCCGGCCTGATTTTTATTGTCTTGATATGATATGCCTGATATGCATGTGTCTGCTTCTCTCACTAACAGCTCTGTCCCCACCCATCAGTGACCTGTGCGGCTTTTCTACTTCAGATGTGGAAAAGGAAGAAGAGCTGAAGATGAGATGTGACGACTCTTCTTACCACATGGTAGCATTTTTCCTATCAAGGAGGGGAGTCAAGCTGTAGCATGTGTAAGGTCAGTGGATAACCTCGTTGCCAGGGAAAAGACCAGAGAACCACCTCAAGCACGCCTGGAGTGCAGGTGTGGGAGCCAGCATGGCGGGCTAGGTGGGCACAGGAAGGTAGGCAAGAGAAGGAGACTTCTTGAAAACAGCAGGTTAGCTGAGAAAGGCTGGTTAGGGCCTCCATCTCCAGAAGCGGAGCTGTACCCACCTCAGCTGTGCTGGCTGCAAGACAGACTTGCTCAGATTCGGGTCTGTGCCAAGCCAGGACAGCAAGGTATGAGGAGCCCATGGTGGAGACAGCAAGGATGGCAGCTCCTCTCCCTGGTCTGAGAAGGAGGACTGAGTTAAGAGCATTGCAAAGGCAACCCAGAAGGAGAAGCGACTTACCTAATGCCGTTGATTTATTCATCACGGGCTTCCTCATGCTATTCCTGCCCCTCCCGCCCCCCTGACGGATGTCTTAGCTTCAAGCCCTTGAAGCCACCGCCAGCAAGAGCTAAGCACTGCTGCTTCGGGGCACCCACACATGGAATTCACTTCTGCGAGTTTCTAGGTGGGGTCTTGTGCCAGTGCTATTTTCAGCAAGGATACCTGAGTGATCGGAGCCAGCCTGTTTGACTGGCAGCAGCGCTGGGTAGAGAGAGAGGGTACATAATGTCCGCCCACGCCAGACTGTGCACTTCGGCCCTCTTGTTTCTCCTCAGCTGCTGCTGGTTACTCAACTCTGTGTTGGCATTTCTGCAGAAGGTATCTGGCAGTAGACTGGTATTAGTATTTTAATTATTTGACCTATTGGCCTACCTTGTTGATCAGTCTTCTTTAACCCTATAACCAACTTCTTAATGCTCTCCACTATTGAACAAAATTAAAACATAAGGAAATGCTTGCTGCACTGATGGAATGTCCTAGAGCAGTGGAACTACTACGAAAAGACTTGAAACTATATTATGGTCCTTAGATAAACCCTAAACTTTAAACAGACTATCTCTAGCACATTCTGCAGTGCATGACACTGCTTTCTCATCTCAGGAGTATCAGTTACCATTTTGCCATTTTATTGAAAAATGAAGAGCAAAACAAACCCAAAACCCCAGACTTTTTAGCAAACTGTGACAAAAAGTACATTAAAAGACCCTAGATAACCCACAGTCACTATGCGATGGTGGTATATCATTAGTCTTATTAATAATTAAAATAACTTCTGACTGTCAGTATGCTTTATAAAAACTCCAATTGTAACATTTCTGTGAGACGGGGAAAAAAAAATAAAAGCACTTTATCAGTGAAGAAACGCGCACAAAGAAAGAAAAAGCATCTTGTCTAAACCAAGGCAACAGGCAACCAGTGACGGATTTTGTACTGGAATGTGGATGTTGGCGATGCCTTCGACTGGGCTCAGCCCACGTCACCACACCGCTCCCTTGTCAGGAGGTCAAAGTGGGAAAAGTCCTGGTGGGAAGTCCACAGCTATTTAAGGGCTTCACCGTACTGACCTCTGACATTCATGGCAGCACGAGATGAAGATCCCGTGGATTAAATCCAGTAGTTTAGGCACCCAATAAAAGCATATTATTTCAAAAGTTTTTATTAAATGTGAGTCCATCTGCCTCTCTAAATGTCAATGTAGACATGCTAGAGGAAACACAGAAAGGCCAGAGGAATACTTGGGCTGCTGCCTATGAAATTTATTCTTGTTCTGACCCCTCTCTACCGGCGAAAGCTGAGAGCAACCAGGGGCTTAAACTAATGGACTTCAGCTCCAGGGCAACTTTAGACAGGGTCCATGAATGTGAGCCCAGTCTTAGCAGCATGCATCCCAGTGACTCATACAGTCGAGATTCAAGGACTCATGGCATGCCTTCAGCGACACATATCTTGGGAAGCAGAAAGGATGCAGTAGTAGGTTAGGGAGCCAGGAACATCATCACAATATTTGGGAAGGAGCTCCTGTACTGTTTCCAATGTCCCCTTCCCAGGAAAAGTCTCAACACGTTTAGGAATAACCACAAGTCTAAAGAAGCTAAGAGAAACTGCACTTTGGTCTCCTCTTCGAGTCTGCCTTCAGGTGGGATCAGGGGCTGAAATGACTCTATCAACGTTAGTGGATGACCTCATGGTGGCTATGGACATACTACAAACCTCTGTGCCACAACCGCTGCCTAAACAAAGACTCACTTGTCTCTCTCACACAACAGCTGGGAACCTGGCAAACACCAACCAGCCTCTAGCACTCCTGTAAAGCAGAGAAGCACTGTCCCTGTTTTTAAAAGGAGAACTGAGTTGTCAAAACTGTAAATTATTTGCACACAGCATGTAAGTGGCAGCGCTAAGAACTGTGCCTGGATCCTTCAGAAAACCTTCTCTACCGACCCTTCTCCTCTACTGGTAGCTGAGACACAGGCTCCTTCCCCCAGGCAAAAGGTCCTCCCTCCTTGCTGGGGAGAACTAACCGGTGGTGGGGCATAAGCCCTCACTCAGCTGAGCCCCACCGGGTGCTGGTGACCAGGGGGCATAACGCTGCAACTGCTTCCTTCACCCAAGCAGGACTTAAGGAGCTCTCTACTGTATTTCCCTCTGCGTACGTTACAGATGATGGATTGTTTCGGCCAGAAAGTGGAGAGGCCATCTCACTCTGCATCTGGGAGAGGTCAACAGCTCTTCTAGCCAGTCTGAGAGTTGAGAACTGCAGTATATGGTACTATATCAATTGTTTACAGCTGCTTTTGTGGGGGGAGGGTTAAAAAAAAATATTTTTGAGAAATGAAAGGAATGTGGATTTAGGCTTTTTTTTTACCTTTAAAGAAAAAAACAATTATAGTTTCTCCCCTTAAAAACAAAAAAATATTGAAGTATTTATTTGATTCAATCTGAAAAGCCATTTTTCATTAAAAAGTAGTCTGAATTTAATATGTGACCTGCTCTGGTGGTAAAGTAATTGACCAGTGATGTTGCGCAAATGTCCCAATGCCTACTAGAATTCCTTTGTGAAGAACAGATGCATCTACTGGGACTGAAATATTGTTGAAATAGGAGAAAATACTTGGAAGATCCTGCTGAAAGTCATTTTTCATCAAGGACATTAGCACTCTATTTGTCAAAGCATTCAGAAAGCTCCTTAATACTTCTGGACACATTGCTAATGCTGCTGCCTATGTTGGGACAGTAATAATCTCCCATTTAATAGGAAGCCACATTCTTTCATTTTGGGTGAGGATTTGCAAATGGCAGTCTATTCACTCATTTATCAATTCCAGATGTATTTAATAGTCTTTCAAACTGAAAGTGGGGAAACCAAAATTAGATTAATTGTAATATGGCAACAGTCTTCAGTACATTATACCATGCTTTCTGCCCTCTAAGGACTCCTAAATCACTTCAACTACCACTTTGGTGCCCTGGTTGTATTGAGAGCAGGGAAACCTCCAGCCCTGACTTCATTTGGGATGAGCCACCACCAGCTGAAACGTTCTTTGTCTTCCTACCTTTCACCTGTCTTTTTTCTAGAAAATCCCTCTTTCCCTTTCTGCCTCCAGCATCACATTTCCTGGATGCTGCTCTGCTCTTCCATTCTGTGTCAGCGTGAAGATGGGTGGGTGTTAACAAGGGCGTCATCAGTGGATGTCCTGTCTGGCTTATGGTAGGGAAGAAATTCCCTGTCCTATCCTGTCTTTCTTCCTTATGCTCTATTCCCATACCAGACACAAGAGAAGTTCCCACTTCATTCATAGCCACAGCGAGAGGCAGGCTTTCTAGTGACAGTGCAGCTATGAAGTCCTCCAAGGAGGATGGCTCATGGAAATTGGAGAAAAAGCATTCTTGGTTAAGGATGCTCAAGTTTAAAATGTGGAGTGGGAGAAAAGTAAATGAACCACATCGCTGGTATTTTTAACACTGTGAAAGGCTGTATTTTCCCACTCTTACAAGGACAGAAAAATAAAAAAGAAAAAGGAAGCAGTGGCAAAACCCAAACCAACCGAGCATCCGGGGCTCAGGGAACATAAACGGGGGAAGTAAAGTGCAGAAGTGACTAGAGACAGTGCATTGCACATCAAAAGTGCCCAGTCTTGCTCTTAATATGGCACAAACTATTTATGCTCCCTGCTTACTTCTCAGTGAGAGATGGACAACTTACCTTGCAGCTCAAGCAGGCGTGTGCGAGGCAAAAGCGTACAGATAGACATAACAGAGCAGATGGAGAACATATGAGTCAAAGCATGCTCTGCAAACAGACGTTACAGAAGAGGATAGGTGGAAGAAGACTATTTTTTATTAAGTACTCTTAGCGTTTCCTCAGGAGCCTATTCTTCTAGCATAAGGAAGCAGTTCTACTTGTAAGGAACTGAAAAATATTTGTTTTACTGATTGCTTTGGTAGAGATGTAAGTTTTGGGAATGCAAACTATAAGATGAAAGCTCAGCACTGCTAATGATATTTGCGTAGGATGTATGTATCTTAGCCTGGAGGCTGACACAGGCTGAATATAGTAACATACAAGCTGTATACTCCAAAGATACGATATACGGTTTTTCAGCATTTTCTCATTTCCGTTTCAGCTCTTCTTTCTTTCTTTCTTAGTATCTTTTTAAGAAAGAATGAAAGATGAGGAAAGTCTTTGGATAACACTTTTTTTTTTTTTGCATTTGCTGACATAAAAAAGGGAAAATCATAGGGAGAAGGATAAAATGGGAGGAAGAAAACCCATAATGGTAAAATCCAAACCACTGAAGTTTAAGTTTTGATGAAAAAACAGATTTAAACAACAATTATGAAAAAGAAAGTTCTAGCCAAAGTCAAAGGTTTATTTTTTTGTTGGAAATAGCTTTTAATTATTCTATTCAGCTTTTGATGCCTTCCAACTATAGAGTGCCTAATCAGTACAAAATTTTAAAATTCATCACAAGTTACATAACGCACTTTAATTATGTACCTTATTTATGTACTTTATTAAAGTCCATACATAGATACATTAGTATATCTTGTATATATAGAACTCCTACCATTTAAACCTAAGATATCAGCAATTTTAAAATGTCATGCACCTGCAAAATAACATATGTTGTTGTTTTCACCATAAGCATGTATGTATGATAGCCACACGGATCTCTCAACATCCTGATGAAGTATTTCGGTTTCTTGAGGCACATGACCTCTTTGTAATATTTTCAGAAAGCAATCTGCTGTAAGTTTTTATTAAAGCCTACATGCAACCACCCAGTAAACATATCTGCCTCCTGGCAGGTCAATTATTCTCAAGGTTTCCACCCAAAGATGAAGTCCTCTGAGATTCACTCTCATTTCCCTCCTCTCTCCTTGTCATGTTTGAATTCTGACGTTTGCTTGCTGAAAGGATGAGTTAACTCAGAGGCAATGTTGCTATATTTTACCTGCCTGAAGAATGGCCAGCAAGGAGCGCCTGTTTTACTTCCCTGGAAGCCGTGTTGCCATAATATTGCACTGCATTTGATATAGTCAGATAAGTCTTATAGTCCACATGCAAATGGAAATGATGTTGCCACTTCTGTGTCTCAAATAGTCTTTTTCACAATGACTGGATTCCCTAAAACCACTTAGATAACCTTGGTTCAGTTTAGATATACAAGAGAATTTAGCATAACCAGTGGTTTTTGCCAAATGTTATTTTTTAACACTTCCTCCTATGAATCCTAAACCACTTTTTGTTATTCATCTCACTAACCATTCATGGATGAATGGCAACTGCTGAATGTCTTAGAAACAACACCTTAAAAATGTCATTCAAATCCATTTTTCAACAGCATGAGAGGCTAGGAGGTAATTCACACTTCTTTTATAATAATAATATTCTATAAGAGGTACTGTAGTCATCTGCCTTCCTGCCACCCCCTCCAAAAGTAAAGGATTATAAATCGACTCTGATTTAGTGCAGCCAAATGTACCAGGCAGAGAAAAACACTGCAGATGATAGAACATGCTATTAAGACTGGTAAATTATGATAAAAGCCACCTCCATTATTGCCCCCAAACTAACCTGTTCCCCTCCAGCTTAGCAAAAGCATAGGAGAAGAATTCTGCAACTCTGAATTTTCCTCCCGTAAAGAGCAATTTATCCATGGCCAGCAGCTCCAGAAGCATCCAAGAGCAGCATCTGGAATACTGCTTCTTTCTGATGAGAGGAGTCCAGAACTCCACTTTGGTCTCCTAAATATCAGCTACTTACTAAGACCCATAGGGTCCTTCTTCCAGAAGCGGCATATACACCTGAGGAGTTCACTGAACCTCTCCTGATCCTCAGATGTCAAGACAGCATCATTCCAGCATTTTCTCATATCCAGCTCTGCCCTGACTCTAAAACGAGCAGCAACCCAAGCCCCAAAGCTGGGACAAAGGGACTAGAGACCCTACGGCTAAAAGACTGTTTCATCCTTTCAATCAGCAACTGGTGAATGAGGAGATACCAGCTAAGAAGTTCATGCCACAAGTTCCATCCTGTATCTGACACTTGAGATCAGTTTCTGCTGTTGTCACTATGTCCCCAAAGCACCCTAAACCAAAGCAACAGCAGATTTGAACCGTGGCTGAGGAATGTGCGAAGCAACCAAACCCAAACCATCTCTTTTCAAAGTCTGCCTGTATTTCTGAAAGCAGATGTAAAAAAGCACCAGCACTACTATTGTTAAGCTAATTCCTACAATATATTCTATGTACACAGACTAAGCCAAAGCAATAAAAAAAAGAGGGGGAAATATTCCCTCTTTCCTCTAATGAGACATGCAGACCAGGCATCTTCCTGTAAGTCAGTTCCTTTCAGGCAAAACCTCTGATAAATCTTACAGTTAAGTGTGAACCCACTTTTTATCCTAACATTTGAACCTAAGCTCATTGCTTCTGGTGACTTCATATGAAGGATGCTGGCACCACACAGTCAAGGACACCGTAGCTCAAACTCCTCTCAAGGTGGACGCTGCATAATCTCTCATTTGACATACAGAACTGCATGCACTTACCGTAAGCCTCAGCCTTACAGGGCTGCTGGGGAGGCTGCAAATATTCTGCTGTATTTAGGGCCTTCTCCAGACCTCCTGGTCAGAACGGTTTAATGCTCTGTCAGTCTGAGTGATGCCTCACATAGGGAAAGATTTCTCTTCCCTTCCATCACACCTGGAAGCAACAAACCTGACTTGCAGGCCAAAAAAACCCCAACCCATTTCAGTCCTTCTGGTTTTCAGCGTGTTCCAGGACAATTCCCACAGTCTCCATCACGGGGCTGAGGAGCGCATCTCACGCTCACCTAGAGATACCCTAGATAGATACCCTTTTCCCCATAGCTCATCTGCGAGCACTGCTGAGCACGACCGCCGCTCTGTGTGGCACCTCCCATGTGGTGGAAGACATACCCTGAGAGAGAAGGGGAACTTCTACAGTGGCCAGTCTCTAGGCTCCTGCAGGGTCAAACAGGTCCCTCAGGTAGGTCAGGGGAGCTTCAGAGGCTGCACAGCCTGAAAGTAAAGCTATGATGTCTCAGAAATAATTTTTAAAGTGAATTCCTCATGTTGTTTACAGGTTTGGACCTTCCCATTTTTAAAGCAGCTGAAGATTTAACCTCCCCCGTGGTGCTCCCTAGCAGCACTGCAGCTATCGAGCTGCTGGCGTGTTGTCTGTCTGTCCCATCGGAGAACATTTCCTGTTAAAAGAATTTTTGGCACGGCTGCTTCATTCTGTGCAGGGAGCAGAAAGTCGATGCACAGATTTAGCAATCGATTTTCTAAAAAGTACCCCACAAATCAGGTCTCCTCTCTCTGTTTGCCTTCACATTTCTGCCGGAGCCTCTATAATTAATTTAAACAGATACAAGCACTTCTCCTCCTCTCCTTTTTGATGCGAGCTGTTCCAACAGACTGTGCAGCGAAGCTGCAGCAATTTCAAAGGCTTCCGCTCCCTGCGCAGAAGGGAGCAGCTGCAGGAATAGCTCTTTGAAGAGGAAATGGCACCCAATGGGACTGGCAGGCGGCTCCGAGTTGAGCTCAAACAGCCCCCAAAGTCCTTGGGAGCATCTAAGGACATCAAAAGAGGAAAGATCTAGGCTGGGAGAAGCCTGAAGAATTAATTTAAAAGACTTCCCCCCCATCCCTGGAGCTTTCTTCTGTGTAAGCAGCAGGGTCTGAGAGGAAGAGTCTTCCTCACATTTGGCTCGGATGATCCTACTCATATTGAAAGGCTGGAAATAAGAGCTGAATACAAGGGGTGGCTGCACTCCTCATTAATTTACTAAACTGTAAATGTATAAATATGTATACAAACACAAAAATACCTATAAAAATTCTGTATTCCTCTATATTACTAAAAAACTACTATATTTCTATCAATATAAATAAGCATATCACCATATTTTTCAAAGTGACCTTAAACCACTGACAGGCCTTCATGCATGTTTAACTGGTCAACTGATGGACTCACTGACGGGATTTATCTCAATTAAACTACTTTTTTATGACAATTGCAAATATATTCCTCTGTTATTTACTGCACAGGACATATTTTCCTACTATCCTATTTAAGTGAGTTACAGCAAATTCAACAGACAAAATAAGGAAATCTTTATTTCATATATATGAATTTGTGCACAGGTACATACATAGCCTCTCTGTCCTCAAAGTGTGTAACATCACTGACTTATGGCTGAACTTTTTAATTGGCGGAAATTTCTAGTGCTGATTTAACAGGCTTCACACCCAAAGGGAATGTATCCAGTGAGGCCTCATCGCCTGTGCCACTCCTGCAGGACTACCCCAGCTGAGCGGTAGTTCAAACAGCAGTCAATTTTTAGTGGCAGGCCCACAACAACAGCATTAGACCAAATGCACGTTCTTTTCTGAAAGCTGTGTGCTTCCTTAATTACTTATGTATAAATAGATGCCATTTTACTACACTCTGCTACCGCCATGTAACCAAGGTGTTGTCTAGAAAAAGAACTAACACAACACATCCTGCAAATGCCGCCTCTTTGTCAGATTGCACTAATTATACAACCACTGCATAAAACTTCTCCATCTTTGTCCTCCTAACTGGCAAATTCTGCCTTTTCCCATCAATTTCACACCACTCTCCTCCCTTTACTTTTGAATTTTGCTTTTGGAAGAATTTAAGTTCATGGAGGTACAGGCCTGAGGTAAGCGGTGCACAGACGTACTGTGCATGCCTATTTATGCCCACACTTCTGCACATCCACGGGCAGAGATGCGGAGAGCCTTTCTTTTGAGAATGCTGAGTTTGGCAGGACAACCTTGCATCCTGGCAGGAACTGCCCTCAAACAGTTTTGCTCCATAAACAGTTTTGCTTTGCTATTATGTCCCACTGTGCTGGTATCACCCCACAAATTATGCCAAAGCGTTATATTGTGACTATTTTATTATACATTGCAATGAACTGAGTAACGAACTTCATTAAAAACACTTCACTTTTCCTAAGCATACAGGCTGCTTAACTGAGTTACTAGATGATGTGGAAAAATAATATACGGAACTAAGATGAGATCAGTGGAATAATTCTCATTTGCACTTTTCTCTGAAGTGCAAGGTTTGCTGATACTCCTTGACACCACATCTTAGTTGTATTTTCGACGTCTGACAGGGTCAGTTGTTGAGAGACAAAAACTCCACAGCCAGTTGTTTATACTTCTGACAGCAAAATTAAAATGCAGAGCAGGAAATAAACTGAAATGGTCTCATACTTGAATGGAATATAAACATTCTGCTTAATTAGGTCACTAAGCATATGTTTGTTTACTTGGATATTTTCTCTCTGGCAGTTCATCTCTGGGTAACACAACTACCTCGCTGGAGATAGTGGAATTCCCACGGCAGATAACATGAAGTCGGAAATTCTGGGGCCAGAAAAGTATGTTTACTAGCATGATTTCAAGTACCTCATAATGAAGAGCTAGAGTGTGAGAGCAATACATGGCACTCTGGCTTCTGTGTCAGGTTGGTGTCCACACAAAGGACAGCAGAGCCATTAGGGAGCTGGTTATAGCTCTCTGAATTTCTGCCTGTCCCTGATTTACCTTCTTAGTTGACTGTAATACAGAGAAGCGTGTAGGAGCTAGCGCTGCCTATTCCATACATATGGAAAATCTTCCCATGTTGCAAACCAAGAGGGACAAGTGATATCGCCGCCTACATTCATCTCAATCACTATATGATTTATTTTGGAAGGGCTGAGGGGGAGAAGCTTGAAAATCTTGTGCTGTTCCCCAAAAGCTGACCAGGGAATTAGAAAATAATTACAGTTTTTAAAGAATTCAGTCCAGTTGATTTGAAGAGAAACGGCACCAGCAGCTTGCAGTGCCAGTCTGAGTTCAGAGTGACCCTCTTCCCAAGACTGACTGGAAGCAAATTGAGTTCCTGGTTTTATTTCAGCTGAACAAACTCCTATTAGTCCACTGTACCCTGAAGGCATGAAAGCCACCTCTCAGTTTCTCACTGTTGGTACATGGGGCCTAGAAATCCCTGTATCAGTTGTGCACATGCTATATAAAGCACAGCCTTTATTTTAAGAGGCAAAGAAGGCCAGTTACTCAGGAAGAGCTGTAGAAGCACACTTTACTACTGTGATTCACAGCTATTTGCTAATGCTGAGGCTGAGGCAAGAAATACTGAATATTGGGATTTACAGGAATACCCACAGGCCCAGAAACCCTAAGCCTGTGACCCCTTCTGTCTTTCACCTTGTCGTTATTCTGTTCACAGTCTTCAATCCTTATCTCATTTTTGGCTCTCTGTCACAGACTTCCCTCTCTGCTGCCCTTTTCTTCCTTTCTATGTTCCCACATCCCCTGGACAGCCTTATCCTCCCCCAAGAACGCACATGGGACTGTAGATCAATCCCTTAACAATCAATCTGTGCTGCATCCTCATCCACCTGCTTCCATGTGGTTGTTTCTTTCCTGTCCCCAACACTCACTGGGCACCACCAAGGAAGAGGTAAGGACACAGAAGAGCTAGGTTTGCAACAACTCAAAAGCCATAGATTGCCACATGTCCACCTCTGAAGTCTCAGATTTTGGGTCCTGTGCTTAAGCCTGGCTTTCCTAAGGAATATGGGACCAACACTCTGGCATATCTCAGTGCCATAACGGCATGAAATGATGAGTCCTTCCTGAGAAGGGGTGTCTCTTGCACAAAGTTCACAAGGAAATCAGTTGAGCCAATGGTTTGAATGTTGCTATTTCATTTGTCACCAGCAATGAACCTGACTGCCTGTGCCCACATCACATCCGTTGAATCTGCATGTTGAATGCATGCAACAAATGTGCATTATTTTTTTTTTTAGAAAAGCATGTTATTTTTAAATTCTGTAGATGTATTTGATCTCTGCTACTCTGAGATGCTACCAGAAAAACTGATTATGGAGATAAAAAGGGAGGGAAAATGGACCATTAACTCAAGAATACCATTGGTCATCTCACAAAGAAGAAAAGATGACAAATCCATGTTGCTCAATATGGGATCTTGAGCTAAATCACTGAACGGCACGCCTGTACAGACACATTCACTACTTGCAGTTCCCGTACGACCACAGAAATCCCCAGCAACCCATAGAGCAATGTCATCAAAAGCCATGGCTGCCCTTCCCACTCCAGGCAGAAGCATGTTCAGTCCTTCTGAGGACGGTGTACATGTGCAACTTGTTCCTCACAACAAGGCTGTGGTAGCGTTACCTCTGCAGGACCAATGGAACCAGTTGCCCATTTCTAACAAGCCTCCCTAGAGTCTGGGGCAACTGAGGACTTCGGAAGCTTGCAGGTTACCCAGATCTCGGTAGACTGAAAATTAAAGACCAGCAAATGATGTATCCCTACACAACATTGTCTCTTTGCCAAAATTCAGCCTCTTGTTCTAAGGATGAAGGTGTTGGAATACCTCTGATGTCAAAAGATACTGTTTCTCAGCATCCAGTTTTTACAAATGGCTGGTCTGTGGTTTCTGAAGTTACCTCCTGAAAAAAATGAGGTAGGAATGCAACTCCTTATATGGAAAATTTCAGGCTACGCTTTTGTATCCTGGTGAAGTTAGAAGTAATGGAAACTGTTAGGCAAACTTAACTGGAAGCATTTTTACGCAAAAGTCTACTTCTACAAAAAGATGCATCAAACTACATTTCCCTTGCATTGATTTTCCCCATATCCCATTTTCTTCTATATCCATCTATGCATTATTTTTCTTGTTCACTTTGAGGGCACAGGCTGCTTGGAACATGCATGCAGCCTTCTTGCCTTCAGAGGCCCAAGAACACCTCTGGTGGTGCACAAAAAACCCAGCAATTTCTGTGTCTTTTTGCATGACAGGCCCAAGCTGCAACTGAGACTCAAGGAAGACCTTCTGAGATGGCCACAGGACAGACAAGTCAGCACAGGCACCGTGGAGACAGCAGATCCCCCTCCTTTTATGGGCCTGTGTTGAAAGCAGGACAAGTCTTTCAGAAAACTGCCTCTGCCATTTTCCCCAGATCCCAGTTCCAGGACACGGAGCTTTAAGGACAGGCGTGTTTTTCACAAATAGGCAGTATTTTCTGGATGGAGCACCTCAGCAGTTGTTCCTTCGCTATCAGTCTCACGTCATCTCCTGGGATGAGTTTCTTCTGATTTCTCAATACAGATTACTTGCACCTGGATGGGAATGATAGGGTGTTGGCAGAGACACTGAGCAGACGAGAGGAGAGGGGAGGAACCTTGCCAGCCTTTGTGTGTGCAACTGCTGAGTCAGTTCCACAGCCTCAGATATCCCTGCCCCCACAAACACAGGTGCAGATGGCCACATAAAAGTAATCTTAAATTGGCTGCTGCCCAAATTCCACATTCCTCTTGGCTCCACCGGACCCATTTTCCCACATGACCTCATCTCCCATGCCCTCGTGCTGGACAGCCAGGCAGGCAATGCGCAATGGATTCTCCAAACATCCAGGAGTTGTTGTGGAAGTGGGAAGGAGATGGGAGTCCGATACGGGAGAGAGGAAGAGCAAATAGGCATGCCTGGGTCTGGGCCTTTGACCCCCAGACTTCCCCCACACCCACTGAAGTCTGGGAGCCAGATCCTCGGAGCTACTGGGCCGCCTTTGAGTCTTTCCGCTCCCGCAATAATGCTGCAGGAGATCCCTCCATGCGAAGGACTCTGCTGGTGTAAAGCTGCTCTGCACAAAGCCCAGCAGTCCCTGCTTTGTCCCTCTCTAGGACAGGATTAGAGGCTGCCTGGTGGTATCAGGACGCCCTTGTGGGAGACTTGAGCTGCTGCAAGCCAGCCTCAGCTGCTGAGGGAACCGGCCAGGCCCCTGTCCCCCTCCATACTCAGCTCCAGGTAGCTGAGAACTGAGATGCAGCTACATAAAAAACAACTTCAGTGCCAGCTTGAGGACCGAGGGCACACATCTCAACACATGAATTAGTACTGAGTATAGCTACAGCATATGGAGCTCACAGATGTCGCCGAAACACAACCACTGAAGATTAAGAAAGTTAAGTTTAACCTACGCAACCTTTAACGATGCTCTTGACTACTGTGCAAAGCTTTCCTACAGTGAGTGTATTCACCCATCTACACAAGAAGACTAAATCCTTTAACTTCAGCAAACCAATCAGCAAGTTCACATGTTCACCGTTTTCCAGGGTGACCAATGAAGCCAAAGCCAGTAGCAATGAAACACAACCAAAGGTTGTTTCCATGCTGTGTCTCCATTTCCAAAATGAAGCCTCTTTGCGTGCACAGCTAACAAACTTTGTAACTTGCCTGATTTGTTTTCGAGAGACTCAACCCTCTCAACGATTTTCAAAGAAAAGTGAAAGAAAAAAAAAATTGGTTGATTTTGATTACAGTAAAGCAGAGACAAAGCCTGGAGTACTTCAGATGATAGCAAAAGTTTCAGGAATTCACAAGCAGTTTGAAACAGGACAATGGACTAGAAATCATGACACAACTTCACTGCATGGACCACTGCTTCAGCTGCGATGATTGGTAAAGGAAAATCAAAATCTGTAGCACTCCGATGTGTATCATATTTCATGACGCATATCTAAGAAGCACCCATTCCATCGTCTCGTGTTTAGCATATCCCATGTGTTAGGGCAAAAAATAAAAACCTGAGCAGTAGGCACGAGAATGACAACACCATCGTGAGCCTCCTGCTGTTGGAGGCTATATCGAGGGGAACTTTGACTGTCAGCTTGGCTGAGCTTCAAAATTGCCCTAAATATGGTGAAACTGGCTGAGAAGAGCTGGGACGACAGGGTGAGAAAGCTTGCCACTGGAGAACTAGCAACATAAGCGGGTGGCCACCTTCCTCTGGGCTCTTACACAGACTGATAAAGGGAACGTTAGTGAATATTACCAGCTATAAGTGCTAGGTACCGAGTACGCCAAGCTCAAGCAAAGCTGCTAACGCAGAGCAGAGGTTGTGGCCTCGCAGACTGGGGCAGGGGCACGGAGCAGCACACAGGTGTCTGTGCGGGCATTGTGGACCTCATGGTAAGAAGGAAAAATATCAATTGCAAGAGGAATTCCATATTTAACAAGTTGCTAAGAGGCACTCTGTGCCTATTTAAATCTGAATTGTGTAAGCAGTCGAAATAGAAAGGGAAGGGTGGGCAAGGTTAGGACTGCCCATTAAATTTCCTGGATTGGCTGGGAAAGAATCCTGTTTGGCATCCAAATATGCTGCAGGAAGCACTCTTGACGTTGTGTCTACACCTTTAGGCTTCTTTAGGGCTACAACCATATGTCAGAGACCTTCTTCCCATGGTAGCCATGAAGTCGCTTTGCAGCCTTTGCTGGCTCCTAGGGAGAAATACTGAGTGGGAAGCTTTACTCTTTCTGTCAACCTGGACCATGGTCATTGCAACTTCCCGTGGTTGCAAACTGCATCCAAAGATCCTACGGACATCTTCTTGCACATAAGCTCTGGGCTAGGCTTTAGGCTGAAATCATGCTGTGAACCTGGGAGAAGGGAGATGTGTGGGAAGGAATAAATGAGAACAGAAGGGAAAGATACTGCAAGAGCCAACAGCAGTATGGAGAAATGGAGATACACACGAAACTTGTCCTTACCAGAAATGCAGAACAGAAAATTGTTGACATGACACCCTACATGACACAGAGCTACACAAAATACTAGTAGCAGCTTTGGAGGTGTGCACGATCAGAGTAGCAAGGAAGAAGAAACATCCTGAATCTGAATCACTATCTGTCCCTGAAACAGGCAGATAATTAATTTTTGGTTTTAAAAGTTGGAAGAGATCACTGATCATTTGAGCATGTTTCAGCATGATTGAAAACAAGTAAGGAAAAACCTATCTTACAAGTACAAGCAAGCCATGTTTGGGATGATTTGTTTTTATTAGATTTTTTTTTTAGAAAGAGCATTTATAAAAATCCAAATATAGATTTGCAGCTCCGCACGTACGGTAAGTAGAACATTTGGTTGCACTGTGGTCTTCTCAGTGGTATTAACCTGCAGACTTGTGATTCATTATTTATAACATCACTCTCTTTGTGAAGTACTAGGTCACAATCATCATAAGCCCCAGACGTTTCACGTCAGTACTAAAATTTTATCAGTCTTTAAGAATGAAAAAGGAGGAGAAATTAAGTCACCCAAATGGGCAGGACAATTAGATTATGTGGGAACATACAACAGGACAAGCAGATCATGCCAACAAGAATTTCTGCCCTAATACGCTAAAGTGTGAATAGAAGCTCTTGTGCTATGCTTGTCAAAAGACCACACACAACAGCTTGGCCATGTAAGCAATTACCATAACCTTCTGTGGACCTGCAAACAGTGAAGTAATTCCAGAAGTAAACGTGCACTACTGATCTCAGCTAGTAAAATTCAGCCTGCTCCCACTTCTACAAGTTGTGGCAGTTCAAACTCTCATTAGACTGCAAGAATTCGGGGCAAGGATCATCCTCCACTATGTGCTTTGTACAGTGCCAAGCACAAGGGGGTGGAGGACTCTAGCTGCCACACAATATAAATAATAGTGATTCATCCTTCTGATGCCTCACTATTAGTTTGATTACCTGGCTTGATTCACTTGAGGTCTGTAATGGTTTCCGTGGGCTGTCAGAAACCTTATTTCCTCAAGCTGTTTATACTGGTGAGAAAAGCCCCAACACACCTGCCTCCTGAGAGGATGAGTTTGAGGCAGAATGCAACACAGCCTCTCCTCTTCATGCCAGTGAACCCAAGTTTGCCTAAACTGCTTTTGAGGTGATGAGGAAGGGTGGGAATCCAGGCTCTGTATCTGCAGCTAAGAGCAGCTTATCTGTAGCTCAGGTGAGAGTTATGTTTTGGGAGGAAACATACACTCCATATTGTGCTATTTCTTCTCACTCCTGCAAGGGACAGGAGGTTCTTTCTGTTCCCTGAGTGTACGGGGACATGTGCAGGAAGAAGGTCCTGATGCCCTCACTCTGCTCTAAACCATGTCCTTGGCTCACTTGATGGTGCAGCAATTTTGGGGAAGCAGATATTTGTTCATTTTAATAAAAGCTTGTCTCTATTAATCCATCCTGTTCACATTCTCATCAAAATCCAGACTCTCACTGTCTGGGACTCCAAACGTCTGGGACATTTAAAAAAAAAAAAAA
>VYZM01005136.1:268361-310096 GCA_013398915.1 Dromas ardeola
AAAAGAATGCTGTGTTACTCCAGCCATACTCATCTATCATTTGTTTTTATAATGACCTGTGACACCTCTTTTGTTTCTTTATAAGCCCTTGTCACATCTCGATCAACCCACTGTCTATTCCTACCTGTCCTCTCTTTATCTGGGTTTAGGTATTGTGCCTAGTTCTGTACTGGTCTAGAATTCGGCAATTTTCAGCTTGTTCAGGGCCATGGTATTTTGAGATTTTATTTTTTTAGGCTAGAGTTTAGCTATGTGGTTATACAGCATGTCCCCCTGCAGCTCTTACTCGTAAGAGCTGACGATTGCGCTGACAGCAGCATCCTTAACCTCAGAGTACCGTTCTTTTCAGTGGAAATAACAAATTGGTGAGGAAAATGTAAGAATACCAAAATTTAAGATTTTTAAAAACAGTCTTCATACCTGCCTCTTCTACCTAAATGCTAACAAACCCTCTACCCACCTCTGCAAGTCTATGTTTTGAAACATTTTATTTCAGTAACCAGTCTGATTTTGCTGAACAACTCCTCAACCTCAAGAGAGGATTCCCTTCTAGTTCTTATATCCCTTCAGTGCACACTTTTCTCTTCACCCCTTCCTGGCATTGTCCTTCAACTGTGCTTAGGAAAAAATATTTGTGGAAAAAATCAGCCCCCTCTTTGACCTCCACTATTTCCCTTCTTTTCCACCCAAGACCCACCACCAAACCCCTCCTAATCATTAAGAAGGTTTCTAAACTGTACAAATACCCCAAGAAAGACAGAGACACCTTTTCAAGTACACCACAAAATTAAATCTTGTAATCTACAGCAGTTACAGGCACAGTATCAACCTCAACTAATTACACAGTTCTGAGCTGTTTCAAATGTCTTCTTCCAACCCCCCAGCTAAAGCAGGTGAAACTTCCAAATTAAACCCTTGCAACTTCTGAAAGCAACGTCACATGTCTTTTTGTGCAAGTTACTCTCACTGCTGAAGTTTGGTCAGTCACAGCTCGAACTGCACATCTAAACACATGCTAAATATGCACAATGTGAGGCAGACAGGTTACATCGTACACTCTTGAAGAGTAAAGACCATAAATCTCTCTTGCGTAGCCAGTGAGATGCAATTCCCTGTCAGCAGACAAAAAAGAGGAGATACGAAGATAACCTCTCCCTATCTGTGTTGCAGTAGCCTCCGAAGGCTGTAAATCTCTCCAGAGCAGCCATTACAATGAAGGTTCTGCATGTTGTGCTTGAAGAATAGTGACATTTCATCATCTGCCTACTAGCGAGGCTGAATCAATGGAGAAGTATTTTACAGTTTTCCAAGGGCACACGAGGCCAGAAACACATGCTGCTGCTACATCTGCTAAAGCTTTTGCACTGCCCACTCACACATTATTAGTAATTTTCCCATGTGCTTATAATGGACATCTCCTGACACCTCTGCCAGACGTACCACTGCAACCCACCCCGCTATGCTGCAGAACCTCTGCTCAAATAACCTCAGGTTAGCAAATGCACATCTTGGCTTCTTGCTTTCCTGGGCTTGCAACAATGGCTGATATTCAGCACTTTTCTACTTCTCCATATGAGAAAAAGAGCAAAAAGCCAAATGACAGCATTTTAGGTTGCATGCAGTTAAGCAAAGATCACCTTGAATCAGGGCTGATGTTAGCTGCTGTTATGTTCTATGGTCTCCTGGAAGACCCATTTCCTATGTCACTAAACATGGGATAGACTTCTCCAAAGCTATCTCTATACCCACAGCCCACATTCCACTTCCAAGTGAGGGAGGTACTTAAGAGCCTAAGACCCATCCATGTTTGAAAAGGTGACTTTGAAATCAGAAAATCAGAGATCACTGATGTGGGAAGGAACCTCTGGAGATTACCTAGTCAGAAATAACTGCTTAGAGAAGAGTTAACTAAAGCAGGCTGCCCAGGGCAGTGTCCAGTTGTGCTCTGAATATCTCCAAGGATGGAGACCCCACAGCCTCTCCAGGAAACCTGATTCAGTGTTCGGGACAAAAACATCACAAAGTCAATGTTAAAAAGAGCCTGTCTCACAGCAGTCACTTTTTTCTCTCTCTTTGCCAGCTCCCTGTTCCTGGTGCTGACGAAGTGTAAGGGTGGAAGAAGATTTAGCAGAACTTTACTCTTCACTGCAATACAGAATACTGATGATGCCAGCTGCCTCTGAGGTTCATAAGCAGGACGAAAACAATGCCATTATTGTACTCATCCCTTGGCACCTAATGTTCAGTCTAAGAACTTCATACAGAACCTACCCTCTGCACATCACAAGAGGAAACAGGGCTTTCAAATGGGAATTATCCACCAGAGGCAGCCTTGCAGCCAGCCATCAAGGCCACTGGTATTTTTCACCAGCTTGTCCATCACAGCTCCACCCTTCTCCTGTAAGGTCATTTTTTTCAGCATACTTACTAATATCAGGATTGGATGAGGACTGTTCCATACCCAGCTAGCATTTTCTTCACCAACAGAGTTAACTTCAGGGACTTGTTGCTCCATTTTACAACACTTAGATACCCATTGTTGGGCCCAGTCAGGCTTCAAATTGGAAAAAAAAAAAAAAAAGGGGGGAAAGAAACCCCCTGAAGTTTGGAAGCAAAACTCCCAGGTATGTACAGGACCATTGCTGAAGAACCAACTGACGTGATCTCCAGACAGGTGGGTTTATTTAATAAGAATGCATTATGGTTGAAGTTTTATTACCTGTGCTGCCAGTATTCTCTGTTGCCTAAAAAATACCTAATTATGAAACAAGCATAGGAAATGATGGGCTGACATAAACCTAACCAACTTCCAAGCCGTAATTAAGGTAATGCTATAAGATAGTCCATGGAGCGGGAGGGAATTATCGGTTTTTCTTTGGTAAAACTGAGAAGTGGATGTGTCAGAGCAGCTATCCAGCACAGCAAAAATCAGACAGCTTACAAAGCAAGTGCAAAGTGTAATAGATGTACTAGTTTATTGACTGCAAAGGTTAGACATCTGGGCCAAGACAGAATTCTTTTCCTTAAATTTTTATATTGAAATAAAAAAAAAAGTCAGCTGAAGTCAGTCTTGTCTGTATCAGAAAATTATTTTCTATTAATATGTATATAATAACACGAAAAGATTAGGACAGACAAAGACTACTACATTTAAAGGACCTTGATACTAACTGGAACAACAGATGATGATATGAAGTTAAGGATGACAGTGCTACATGCCATGTCAAATATAGCTCACGTAAACTAACATGATAGTTAAAGGATGTTCAAGTATAGCTTCCAGATGGAAGGGGGAAAGAAAGTCAGAAAAAACTTGCTTAAGATGATTTCTGATGACTTTCTTGCTGGAAGGACATAATCGGCCAGTTAAGACTATGGTAAAAAGAGAACGTAGCATCTTGCAGGAATTTTATCCCACCAAACAAAGCAATCTATCTCTACATATATGCACAGAACTGATGACAGATACTGTGACAGAATAAATGTAAATAAAGAAAGTTACCCCTCATTTCTACCACTTTTTAAAATTCTGAAAACCGCAAACTTGCTCTTTATCTGTTCACTGTTGCTTTTTTGCTAAGATTATGTTCCATCCTGCTTTTCAAGTAGAGATTCCAGAAAATTTCTCATTGCAATAGATACCTTTATAGTGTCTCTCAGTAAAACCAAAATGCTATACATGAAAACAACTAGCAATAAGATACTAACATCTGAGGTACAAAACTTCCGAATAAAAGCACTATACTTGTTAATCAAAAGATACATGCTTTCTTTACGAACAATTATATTTATGTTTGAGTCTTTAATCAGAATTTATGAGACTGCTCCAGCAACTGACATACAATAATATTATTGTCAAATACATTACAAATTAAAATATGTATACCAGAAACAGTCTCACTTCCACAATATAAAGTAGAGAATTCAGTCCATAAGCAGGAACAAAGTGTCTTTAAGCACTTCAAGTACTAGAAATGGGTAGTAGGTAATAATTTCTATCTTGGAGTATGGGTATTAGTTTCTTTCAGATCACAGCTTTCCACCAATAAATGCAACTACTGTACCACCACCTTCATTACAAAGTAGGAATAAAAGGGGAGGGCAAGACCTACACAGGAGAGGAAACCAGAAATGCTGGATTGAAACATTATGATGGCCGACCTTCTCTCATCAGGCTGAGAGATGTGTTTCAAGGCTGCCCATGTTGTGGCCAAGCAGTTATACTGAAGGTGAGAGCAAGACTGCTGTACTGAATTTAAGGACGACAGTAAAGGCTCAATTCTCCATCACCTTCAATCTCTAGTAAGCTTAAACACAGCGCAAGAGCTGGTGTGCAAATGTACAAGCCCTTCACCTTTTGCGCTACCTGGTCAAAACTAGAGCCACTAGTGTCAGCCTCCCAAAATGTAATGGAGACGCGTATCTACGCAGATACTCTACTAAACCCTAACTCTGCACAGGCGATTTGTGTTGGCAGAAAGTTCCTTGGCCAAAATATGCTACAATGACAAAAATACTTTTGTAAGTATAACCGCATCCACTTCTGTACAGAAAGGAAGCGACATCGGGTAACCTAAACCAACACTGCAACAGCAGCAAGAGTTTCAAAGACAGCCAGCTTTCGCATATGTTAGCTACCACAGATTCTGCCACATTTCTTCTAAATCAGTCTCAGACATAGACTGATGCAAAGGGCTGGCAAATGGTGTCTCCAGTGGGAGAAAAGTCCTTTGTTGCCCTCTGCCACGAGATGCTTCCTTGCTGCAGGAGGAATGCTCCAACAGCCTTGTCCAGGTTTAGCGTCTCCCACTATTTGGCCACTCCAGCTGAAAACGTGAGATCAAACTGGAGAACGCAACTTACACTCTCTTCCTTTTTTCTCAACAAGCATTAGCTTGGGGCAGTGGGGAAAGAACAAGGGAAATAAAGGAATTATAAAATACACAATAGCAGCATTTTCTTAAAACTCTTCAGGAAAAAAGGCAAAGAAGAGGAGCACTGATTTTACATTCTTCTTCACATTCCTTTTCCACATACCCTGTCCCCAAACACAGGACACAGCAGAGCAATGAAGACAGTCAGCTACGGTTTCCCTCCCCCTGCCACACAGTCCCATACTCACCCACCTGGAAGTCCTGCACCTTGTTGGACTTCACGGGGCCCAGGGAGGCAACGTGAAGTCCTCAACTAGCACTAGAGGTATAGGACATTAGAAAGGCAATTGCTTGAAAGCACTGTATAGGCATGTACGTTGTATTTTTTCTTCAGAAGATACAGAACTGGCATATTAGGATCTTTCCCTGTAGAAAGCTAAATACTGATTTATTGCTCTTTTCCAGATTCTTACATGTTTTCAAACTCCGCTAATGCAGTTTGTTCGAGGAAGAACTTGAAATACGACCTTTTTATCAATTACCAAGAGAAACTGAGAGTTACACAAAGGTTTTCTTTTTTGTTCTTGTTGGGTTTTGGTTGCTTCTCTGTGTGTTTTTGTTTTCACACAAAACAGGAAGGAAATAATGTGTTTCTGTAACTGGCCAGCGTTTCTCTATCACATCAGAAAATATTTTTGAAGACTGGATAGAAAGAGAGTAACCAAATGTTTAAATACCATTTTTCCCATATCTTGGCAACAGTCCAACTCCCCTGTATTTGCTGTTACTTTTAAAGAGATGGCAAAGCCTTGGCCACACATCTTCCATTAAGCAAAAAAGATGTGGGCAAACCTTTCTGTGCAATTCTCTGAAAATCTCAACCTTTGATAAAACCAAAGGCCAAAACAAAAGTAGTAATACTGTGGTTAGCATTAACTTGAATGGTTCAGTTGTTTAAGCTTTATCTGATTCCATGCTTCCTGAATATGGATAGTTTGGTTTCTGGGATAATGGCAATTTGGATAGCTATTTCATTATTTCATCTCAACTGGGTTTTTGAGGAAATGTTAGTTGATTTGTGGGTATGTTGTTCTTATTTACCAATGAAATACTATAGTCAAATACAGCAAAGACTTTTTCCCATTTGTTTTATATAAAAATAATAACAATTCAGCCATATCCCTGGAGGATTTATAATTGACAAAATCCTTCCAAGGCTTACTTTATCTTACTTTTTTTTTGTTCATACTTCCAGTTTGCCAGCAACTGAATCAATAATTAACTTGGACCGTCATGTTTTCTGTAACATAAATAGAACATTTAAAATAACAACCTTGAAAAGACCTATTTTCTTTAGGTTACATAACACCTCAAAAAAAGCAGGCGGCTGAAAACCACTACACAATTGATTTTAATGTTTCGGGTTCTGAGGAAAAGTCAGCTGCAGGACATCCATGTCTGTTTTTCAGAGGCTCAGGGTGAACGAAAAGTGAGCGCTCTTCACGGGGTTTCTAAACAAGTGTATGACAGTGCTCTTTGCACTCTCACTGCCTAAGAAACTGGCAGGTTATTCCTAGCCTTACAAACACCTTTGATCTGGATCGGTGAGGACCCATCAAAGAATCTGCTTGCTTAGGGGCTCACAAAAGATGACAACAGACAAGCATGCATACCAAGTCATCCAAAACGCCAATTCATGTGACTCCTATTAGCAAAGACAAATGTATAATCTATTAATTAAGAAAAATAAAAATCCTCACTCCTAATCCCCTCCCTCCAAATCTCTGCAGCTATAGTAGCTGTGCCATGCTGTTTCTTAGATAGTTAGGACAGTATATTTCTTATTATTTTAACGAGATAAGAAACACAGTAACATGACATCAATGGGCATAAATGCGGTTGCAACTAAGACTGTCAAAAACCTCTTGCTTTATGAAAACAGTTCTGCTCAGTTTCAGAAGGGCTGAATTACTGTGCCTCATTATTCCTGATATATTTTGCTGGGGGAAAATACACTGAAAACAAGGAATCTGCCAGAAATATTGACTGCAGTGTACAATGGAATGTAATTACCAAGGAGGCTCTTTTGCAAAGGATCACATGAAGACAACATAAAAGCAGAAGAAAACTATTATTAGGCTTACAGTTTTGTCACTATGGGCTTTTCTATGCTGAAGACAATTTACTACCATTTTTCTTCCTCCACGATTTCTCAAAAAACGGGTGAAATACTTACTAAACCCACGTTTTCTAGATTAAGAGATGAGCAGCATACCACACCACATTTCACTAACCCCAGTCTGGTTCCAATAGTTTAATAATCCTTTCCCCAGGGGAAAGCTAAGACTGAAAAAGTACCAAAAAGGAAACAACGCTCCCAGCTCGGGTTAAAGATTTTGCTGTCCTTTTTGAACATAGGGGATCAGTTTAGGGAAACTACCTTTTTATGAAGTAGCTGTTTCATAAATGGCAAAGAATGTTCCCTGCTGGAACTGCCTGTGCAAATACATGCCGAAGACCTCAGTATCTGCAATATGTTGTCCTCACTACTGAGGACCTGGCTGCCCTCTCCACTCCCGTATCGTAAGAAGCAGCTACGCAGCACAGCGATTTGATGAAGCTCTTTCTCATGACATTCTGGAAAATGATTCAACTAATGGCTCGGTGGGCAGGTCCAATTTTTTGCCTCATTGTCTGTGTTCTGACTCCAACTCTGTATAATATTTTGGAGAAAGTTCGCCTTTTCTGCACTCTGCCGAGTAAATATTTTGTCAGTTGTTAAGGATGAGCTACAGAGTAAGACCCGGCAATGTATCCAAATTCAGCAGCAAGACTTGGAACCGTGTTAGAACTTTTTCCAGATTGTGATTTGTAAGCCAGCAGAAAACCAACCACTTGAACTATTACAGAAAGGCTGAATGAACCCTTTTCAGACCAGTGAAAATGTTTTTCCCCACAGCTGGGAAAAAAAATAATAATAATTAACGCTAGCAGAAAGGGCTGGGTGACCAAGGGGGAAGTTCACTTCCTGACTGCTCCACAGTGTGGCACATTCCCCAACGAAGAGCAGTATCTGTCCTTCACCAAACAGAAAAATCTCACTGGGATGAGGTGAAAGGGCCAGCGCTAAAGCAAGGCTGTGACGCCAAACCGCTCATGTCAGAAACATATCCATATATGACCTGCTGGTGAGAGGTGAGCAAGGAAAATGCAAATAGAGGCTGCCCTCCATCCTGTCTCCACAGTGGAGCTACAGAGAAGGAGGCACAAATGAAGACTAAACAAAGGCTCGTTTCAGGAACATAATTATTTGATCTCTGCTGAAGCCAGGCAATTACTAGAAGTGATGATCACTAAAACTGAATTCCACTACTTCAGCTAGACAAACATTCTGCTTATAAATTACTAAATAAAGAGAATGAAAAGTGAACACAACTACGCAGCTCAGTATACATCTATAACAATATCATGGTAACCACTTGTTTGTAATTTTTATGTTAAGTCTAACATAAAATCTCTACGGTAATAACCTGTGGAAAAAAAGAAACAGATAGACCCACATACTTGGTGCTGTTGTTTGGACCAATGAAGAAATAAAAAAATAAAACCCACCTTCCTTTCAAATAAAACAGTCCTTCCTCATACAGTTTTTTTACAAGCTGTATTAAAACAGTGGGTATCTCGAGAATAGTATGCCAGAGAGATTCCTTCTCCTTTTTACTGTTATAATTGGGGCCCAAAAAATAATTCTTACAGTCTGCATGGCAAGGTACAAAAATCCTAAATCACTGGTAAGAATCCAAAGGATGAAAAGGGCCACCAGAAAAGCAGAAACAGAGCGAGAAGGAAGAAACCTAAAAAATAATGCTGCTGTCCTCAGTGGCAGGTATACCTGAGGAAATTTTTGTCACTACTTGAGCTATCCAACAGTAATAAAAATGGCAAGCAGTTTCATTTCCTTTCTTCCTTCCATCCATCCATCCATCCATCCGTTCTTCCTTCCTTCCCTCCTCTCCATCCCCCTTCCTCCTTTTTCTCTTTCCCTCCTCTCCTTCCTTTACTTCCTCCTCTCCATTTCTCCTGACTTTATATGGTACATACTAGTAGGCTTTTTCTATCAGAGGACAGAGTGCTGCTTTCTCAACCAGGAATTTGTTTTTGGACAGCGTTTACAATCGAGCCTGGCTAATGATTCTAGTCCCTGACTGACCTCTGCTACTTCTGGTATGCTCAAAGCAAAGAAAGACAGCCCTCGAGGGAAGGCCACAGCGAAAAGCTCCTAGAAGGCCAGAAGGATTTCACTTTTGTTGCAGCTACATTTTGCTATTGGCAACAGCATCCAAAATGTCTCACTGAATCATCAGGCTATTAGTTGAGGCATAAATTGATAAAATCTACAAATTTCAGTTTGTAAGAAGACTAATTCTTGTCAAAATTTACAATTTGCACTGTGAAAAACATTTCCAGTTTTGTTTCTTTAGCATGTTCATAAGCTTACCATCTTGCTCTACATCTTTACATTCTTGCTCTCTCTTCACCTTCGGGGGCATCACGTCAGACAAACACAAACACAGGCTTCTTCTCCAGACCAACATGTCCTATGTACTGGTTTCCCCAGAAGTCCTTTATGTGCCATCCTCCCATCTGATTTCAGGACCTTCCTGCCAAGGACTTTTCGGCCAAGGGCTCCTACATACCACGACTCTGCTCCTCCCCATCCACTGGGTTGGATGGACACCCTCTGCTCAGCCCTTCCCAGCCATGCCCCAAGCTCTGGGAGGCCCCTTCCTCTGGAAGCCCTCTCCTCCTCCTTCCCCTTGCCTGTGGCTTCCTATGTTCTTCTCCCCCACTCTTATTTCTTTCCTTTCCCTCCAGAGAACTGCTCACATACCAGTCTTTTCTGATTCAGCAGCAGCAAAGCAGAAGTGACACAACCAGCTGAAGAAGCTGCAGGCAAAGTGTGTGGTTGTGTCCTGCCTTCCTGTGGCAGCTAGTCCATCAACGCCCGCCAGCAACTGGGGCTCTCCAGCATGGCCAAAGTGCCTCCAGCCAAGCAGAACACTTCAGAGCCACCAGTCAGGCATGGAGATGTCATACAGGTCTATGTATACAACATACTGGTCTATTAAGTCCTGGTCAAAAAACCTGCTGGTCAAATAAAACTTGTGGGGGAAATCTAGAGAAGAATAGTTGGGTGTCTCATGATACATGCTGGTTTCTGGTTTTAGAATGGCTTTTTAATCACCTTTCAAAAGCAAACAAAACCACATATAAAATGAAAAAAAAAAAACCAAAAAAAAAAAAAAAAAAAAAAAAAAAAAAAAGATTCTGGGCAGACATTCCCAGTTCTTCCTCCTGTCCTCTTTTCTGGCTCGGTTTTACAACTCTGCTGCAGATCAACCAGAGACCAGAAAGTCAGTACAAACTGAAGGATCCACCCAAGCCTCACGCTGCTTCAGCTCAGCATACTTGCTGAATCCCATTGGGTTCCTGCATGGAACAACGCAAAAAGAGGAAAGGACACATTTTGGAAAATCCTAATCCAACTAATTCCTGCATGTTGAAGAAAAGGCATGAGATGGCACAAGGATCTCTGGCTACTCTTTTAAGGACTGCTGAAGCAGGTGGGAAAAGAAGCTTTTAAGATGATGATTTCCTCATACAAGCAAAACACCACAACACAGATACGGCAAAGAATTAAACCTATGGTCTCCTTTCAAGGTCTGGCCGCATTTTCAGCCCATATTTACATCTATTCTCAACCGAACTTTGCCCACTTGGGAGGTCCAATCCCTCCCACGGGGCCATTGACCTTCTGTCAGCTAGTGGAATTCGGGACACCACACAACAGGACATATTATTTTACATACACAATTGACCAAATCCAGGCAGCCTTTATTGTCTGTTATTTTTATTCAGTGCTCTCTCAGGAAAACGTCAATGTCAGTTCCTGAATGTAAAGAGAGTTTGCCTGAGAACAGAATGAGTAAGGATATAATTTCCATTTTCCAGTATCAGAAAGTCTTTCATACCCTGTAACTTCCTTAGTGGCCTTCTGCCTTCCCATGTAACATTGCTCCCATCCAGCTGTTTGAACCACTGTTCAGCTGTTGTACTCGCCTGAAAACTCTGCTGGTGCCACAACTGACAGCAAGAGGTGTGCAATTTTGCAACCACTTCTTAAATTTTAATTATTTGTTAATCTTGAGCTCATTAGCTCGTTTATCGTCAGAAGGGAAGGGACATAATAAAAAACTGCCATTTCTGGTATATTTCGGTGGGATTACAAGTGCAAATATTCTCAGCATTTCAACAGCCAAAGTCCTTTCATTTTGTGACAAAATAGTATTATCAAGAAGAAACATCACCAAGCTCCTAAGCTATTTATGCATGTGTTTCTAATTACTTTCTTTCAGTCTGTTATCCAAAATTAGAAATTACATTAGTATAAGAACACAAGTTTTCTCTGTCATGGTTTTCATTTTTTCATTTTTCTGCTGGATCAAGGAATGAAGTCATAAGAATTTACTTATATATGTTAAAAATTATAGCCCGCTTACATGTATTTATTTTCAGATAAAGCCAGCAACTATCCTTAAAAACTAAGTACAGTCCAAATATAAGTCATTATTTTAAAAAAAAATAAAAGGTATTGCTTTCCTCAGTAGTCTGTCTTCATAAGGTGTTCCATGTGTTTACTGACTGTAAAACTTGACTGAGGCTGAGTGAATGAAGGGATAGAGTCAGTGACTAAGTAAGGAGACAGCAGGTAACAGAATCAGGAAATCAGTTATAAGCCAATATGGGATTAACTATATAGACCCAGTGCTCTGATCTACTCTGTTTGGCACCTGGCCTAAAAGAAATGCAGAACGCCTGTATGCTCACTACCTACGTCCAGTTTCGGTGACGTACATGCACGGCCTATCCCTATAGTTCTGCCACATTTCTGAAAACGTACCGCAGACACAATTATTTTCAGCATGTGCCTATTCAAGTCATTTGCTTAGAAGAAATACAACATTTTTGAGGTATCTGGCAATTCAGACTGCAGTACTTACTTTTTTAAGACCAGTGACTGAAAGCAAGTTTCTGCAATTTTGTTTACTGCTGTGAAGAAATTCACACTGCATCTTGACAGCACATAAGATGACATATGATGAGGGAAGAGCTTAATAAGGCACGCAAATATCAAAGAGCAATTCAATACAACTTGTGAAAAACATTTTATAATTTTGCTTAGAAAAGTTTAATTATACATATTTTTAAACCTGTGAATGTGTTTCTTAAAAAGCAAACCATTGGATAATTCCTCACTGCACTGAAAGGAACGGCCTAATTTTTATCGATGTCAAAGGGGTAAGATTTGATTGCACATATCAAAAAATGAAGCTACAGCAAATGATATAATTACACAGTAATATGTTTTGCAGGGTTGGCAGAGTATGTTCACAGCATGAGAAGGATAAAGACACAATAATTGTTAAATATCTTTCAGAGACAAGAACTAAATTTGTGCATGCTTTGTAAGCTTTCCTTATTATGTGCATTACCTAGCATTTTGAATGATGTATATTTGGCGGCTCTGAGGAAAACTAACTCAAACTTTATTTCAATAACAATCCAAGAGAACTAATGTAACGTTAACTTCACCGAAAGGAAGACAATATAGAAGATGTCCTTACTTCTATTTTTGTGCTTTTACACTATAAGAAAAGCAATTAAGCAGTAAAAAGGGACTCTAGAAGCAACTGGACAAAAGATGTCTCCAGCACAAGCTCCAAGAGGACAGCTGTATGGCTATCCTTAAGCATAATGTATACCAAAGTAGAGGTTTATCTCACAGCATGACTGGAATTTCACACCACACTCAGCCCAGTGGTAGCCTGTGCAAATCACTAATTTAGGGAACAGAAATCACTGCACAAGTCTTTTCAACCTGTGGTGCAGAAAAGATGCAGGAGGGCCTTAGGAGAGCCTATCACCTCCGTTGCTCCTCTGTTCTCTGTTCTCACGAGTTAGTTGACGCTTTCAGAAGCTCAGTGTAGAAACTTGCCCACAGCTCCAACATCTGTGAAGTATGCATTTCTTCATATTTAATTTATAGTTATCTTTGTCATATTACCATCCCATCTTGCACTCAAAGACCTAGTCAGGTCTCCTCCTCATAATCTGGAAGGATTGGAGTGATGTGATTCGAGCTTTGCCTACACTTTTCATTTTCATCTAGCTATGCTATTGATTTTGTCAGAAGATTGCATTTGGGAGGGATGAGAAATCAAAATTAAGTTAAAAGTAGGGCGGAGTTTTCAAAAAATTTGCTTCTATGGCTATTCTCTGCCCTTCATCTTAAGAACTGTAATGAACTACAACTCTATGGAGGCAAACTTGCCAAATTTTTCATCAATTTTTTCCTTTCAGAGTATAATTTGTTATTGTTTCCAAAATTATCTTCCAGAGACTACTGCAACAACAAACACAAGTCCATGCTGATCAGAATATCATCTCACTGGCTGATCTAATCTCACTGAGAGAAAGGGAGGCTTATAAAAAATGTTTAAAGACTAAACAGTACAATGGGTGCCAAGTTTCACTTGACTCATGCTATATGGAAGCTGAGGCCCAAATAGCCAATGTTCTTGTCTGCCAGAGGCCCATGTTCTCAAGTACAAACACATTTTCTATTTGCCAGTCATACTTCCAGTAATCACCAAGTGCCACTAAAGAAGACATTTAATAACTCGTATGACACCATATACTATATTTAATTTTATCTTTAAAATGCATTAAGAAACGCTGTGTGAAAAACAAATTCCTTATAAACAAAACGTAATCAGTATGGGTGTGTGTACCCAGATGTCTATGTGTGAGAGAGATTTTGGAAAGTAAAGGCTCTAATTCATCTTTTCTGAAAGGCCCTGGATTTTACAAGGTCAGAAAAGGAACTTTCAAATAAAGTAAAACACACGAAGGAACACACATCTGTTATGCTGCAGTTCATACTGCAATCCAAAAGCAACACAAGGAAAAGCATGCAAACAACATAACAATTTTGGTGGCTCTGGCGGGATTTTAGATAACCAGGAATTTTTTGGTTAAGAGCAAAACAGAACAAAAGAGCTACGAAAACTCAGCATATTCCAGCTCTATCCCCTCTGTCTGCATTGCTCTGAAGAGGCTGCTGAAAATAAGACAGAAACCTCTGACATTTCTGATCCTCCTTCTAGAGGGAAGTAGAGAGTCTGTCAATATTCCTTGTTCCAGTTCGGAGGCTGTGCAAGTGCACACCGGTGTTCTAAGACAGAACAGGGACGTACCAGAGGCCAGAAAATCCCTTTCCATAGGTTGTCTTAAACAAAACAGAGCTGTGGGAAGCGGTCTCGGGTGGCAGCCGGTGGTTTGGGAAGGAGTCCAGGCTGCAGAGCGCCTACAGTGCCCAAAAGCGGGAACCGCCGCGTGGGCAGGGCACGGCTTTGCTCGATCTCATCTAGAAGGAATCCTGGAAAACGTAATCCCAGGATCTGCTGGGATTTGCAGACCTCCATAGAAAGGCATATTTGGAAGGCTTGCAAGATAGAAGCAGCCTCCTTTCTAATAACTTAGGAAAATCTGAAAGAAACTAGAGATGATGCTCGTCTCTCCTGTAAGCAGGGAAAAAACCTCCTTGTTTGCCTTCCAATGTCAAAGCTGAGGAGGCAGCCAGTAACTTAACCACAAGAACACCTGGGATAATTTTAAACTCAGTGAGAAGGCCTTTTTTTAAAAAAAAAAACTTACTAAAAGTGTTTGTAGTTCCTTGTTTTGTAGAATCATAGAATGTCCTGGGTTGGAAGGGACCTTTAAAGGTCATCTAGTCCAACCCCCCTGCAGTAAGCAAGGACATCTTCAACTAGATCAGACTAGAAGTTTATTAGACTTCGCCACAAGAGCTCTGGGGAGGAATCTCTCTTCAGAGAGAAGCTGTATTGTTTGTTTGTAAAATAACTTGATAGGCAAAGCCTGCAGGGAAGATTGGCCTGTAACATGCAGGAAAAGCAAACAAGAGTGGTAATGGATTCAAAAGTTAATGCAGAGTCAATAAGGAAATTAATTAGGTTAATGAATGCCCTCAGCTACCCACCCGCCCCTTCATCCAAATATAATGCCATCGCTGCACCCCAGCTCTGGGTACATCCTCAAGAGGGATCGGAGTCAGATGCTGGAAACCAGTGCAAGATGCAACACATAGGGACATATGCGAGCTCTAAGTGTGTAAATATGGGCACGTGTACCTATGCACCTTCACCTGCCAGGCTGCAACACCAATACCTTGCAGGCTGACTGACTTCAGGCCAGGAGGGCCCCTGCTGATTGCTATTTGACCTCCTACAGCACACAGGCCACAGGATTTTCCTCTGCAGTTGAAAGAAACCATTCTTTTCAAACGTGTGTGCGTCACTGAGCCCAATGTGGTAAGGTTGAACTACAGACCATCGTGCAGGTGGAAGACTTGCCCATTTCCCAACCCGTCTTTATAGCTGGATTTTCTCACGCTAGCTCCTGAAAAGCTTACAACCAGCTAAATTAACTTCCCAGTGCAGCTTAAATTCAGGCAACGTTTCAGACACCTTCATTTCTGAAGTGACTCCCCAACCTTCTTTTTCCCAATTTGGGATTTAACAAACAAACTCCATCCAAAATTCCAGGTCACACCTGGTAAGCAATTTACTATGACTGGCTTATTTAACATCATCCCTTCTGTACTTCCCTGTTATCTTCAGGAACTACCTTGAAACTGTAAGGTGCTGTAAAAGGTGTTTATGTAAATTTAAACAGCAACAAAAGGCTGCCAAGAAATTCTATAGTATGCTACCAAAATAAAACCTCAAGCTACTTGACAGTCCCAAAGCTAAGGCTGAAAAAGCATCACAGTTAAAATAATCACAAAGTTGCACGTTGGGGTCAGAAAATTTCTTTCAGAATGAAAGATAGTTTGGGTATAACTGGAATTTTGCCATTTTTGATTTGACAAAATTTTTCCATGCTCATGAACAATCTAAGGCTACTTCAGCACGTGCGCACTTGGGTCTTTTCCCTTCTCCCAGCAGCTCTCCACAACAATGTAGCTTTGGGGGAATTTTAGTTTTCAGGCACCTAATGGATTAGTTCTCGGCTGTGGACTAAGATTCTGGCTAGACCACAACTCTCATAATGCAGTTTTTCCTCCTCTCAGACTGACCAGTTTGGAGAAAGACAAGTGCAACCACGAAGTACCATGCAAAAATGCAGTTCAGGTTTGAACTAACTCAGAATGGATTATTTTCTGACTTCCAGATTTAAAATGTTTGAGATATATATATAAACAAGATATATTGGTACAAAATAATAAGAAAAAAACAAAACCAACCAACCAACCAAAAAACCCAGAATGAAACATTACAATTTTCTGACCTCCATTAATGATACAAAGAGTAAATACAATCTATGGATATATAAAAAATTGGTGAATAATGGCTATGCAGACTGTTGCATGTCTGTATAGCAGTGGTGTGTTTGGGTCTGTCAGATGCGAGACCTTGGAAAGCCCTACCTGTGCTGCATTTACGAGTATATACAATCTATCTTTGGTAAACTCTATCCTTCTATCCAAATAAGAGAGAAACAGAGACTGGCTTATTTGAGGCTGCCCAGGAAAAAAGAGAAATAATTAATGCAAACTTTCAGTCAGGTAAAGTAAGCTGCAGAATTTTCTGCCCTTCCTGGGGAAAACTTTTTTTGAATGCAAGAAGAATAAGGGATTGGGAGGGCTTTAAAATGAGTCCAAGGCCAGGGAACCATACCCAGAAATAAAGTAGCGTTAACAAGCGACGAGCTCACACCTGTCTCTAATAGCACCATAAGTGGTTGAAGTGTTACAGCTAGTCAGGTCAACCATGTGTGAACAGTTTATCGTATGCAGCGTATTTTCTCTGTCAGGCTTTCCTCCTAGAAGGAACCGCACTGTCCTCCATGAAAGGTAGGTGGTGACCATCTTACCTTGTGTGTGTGCTGATTTGCTAGGGATGATCAAAATGAACTGCAAAGGGGTGCTGGACCCGTGGATCCATGTAGATCACAGCATGCTGACAGCTCAGATGCCCCCCGTTAAAAACAGGGTATTGGAACAGGGGCCAGAAGAGCCACTAGTGCTACAGGGAGAGTGCAGAGCATCTCCTGAGATGAGACTCTCAGGGGTCTTAACCTGATCAGTTTATCCAAAATGAGACACTCACAAGATCTCTCCCTGTGATACAAAACAAGGAATAAAGGGCTCTTTAACATAGCAGTGGAAAGCATAACAAGCTGAAGTCAGACAAGTTAGAAATTTGGAAAAGAATTAGCAGTGACAATGAATAATGACAGAAGCAAGCTGCTAAGGAAAACAGAAGATTGTTTATCTCTTCAGATCATGACCAAATGCCTTTCTAGGAGATAAACTTCAGCGAAACAGAAATTACTGGGCTCGCTACAGGTGCAAGCGAAATGTTATGGCCTGTGTTAAACAGGAGGTCAGACAAAATGACCTAATATTCTTTTCAGACCTTAAATGCCATGAATGTCTGGGTTTGTCCGCGTAGTATTTTGTCGGTAGGTGAGAACTCGCTCTGTTTCTGAGTCTGGATGAATCCGTGCCAACAACGAACCAGGAGCGGTCTAGCTGTGGTTAGCACAGTGCACAATCCAACTTAATAAACTTGCTCCTGGCTTGGAGCTGGCCAGCTTACAACATAGAATAAAGTTGCATCTGTCTGCAAAATACCATTCAGGCACACCTACCCCTACCCAGCAAGCCAGCCACCCCAGCGCACTTTTGCAGATAAGGAGGATGGAAGGCATGTCTGTGCCATGTCCTGGAACGTGGTGCAGGGATTTCCGAGATAGCATCCACCGTGCTCATGCTGGAGCCAGTGGCAGAACAGCCACCTCAGCCGCATCAAAAAAGCCTGGCCGAGGAGCAAGGCCTGTCCCCTGGGGCCCAGTGCTGGCTAACCTGGCCATGCTGCCTTCAGGACCAAGTCATCATGTTGGCACAAGAGCTGTACCACACGGTGCTGGCCACGGTGACTAGCCCTACCACAGGAGAGATGGGCATAAGGTCCTCTTGCTGCATGTGGGACTCTGAGGCAAACTGTACCATGGATTCTCTTCTTCTGGAGCAAGAATGAGGGCTCAAGGCATGCTCACTGGTCATGGCTGGAGTTTAAATGCTCCCAAAGGACAACCTGTATAACCTTCTATCAAACTCTTAGCACCTGCTTGGTGACCTGTCTCTTTTTCTCAGCATGAACCGAACAAAAGCAACTCCAACTGCAAAAGGAGTGATGTGGTCACACTGTTTTCAGTGCTCAGCAAATGTCCTGGTTTGAGGTACTGGTCCACTGAAGCAGCCAATCCAGCCCAAACCATGACGGCATGTGAAGAGTAGAATAATGAACAAGGTGGTAAGAATGTACATTGGATGTGCAAGGAATGGCAAACAAAGTGCATAGTGCTAATATCGTTGCCACCACGTGGTTTTTCTTTACAGAAAGTAGAGTGCAACACGCTGAAAACCTTAGTTTCTCAGCACAGAGCTCTACACCGACAAGAAAGGCACAGCACGAGCAAAGAAGTCAGAACGTGGTCCTGAGGGAAGAATGTTTACCAAAAGGACTTATGCCACAGGACTGAATTAATAAGTATTGAAGTAAAAGTGCAAACCAACAGCAAAATTCAGACGTTTACTCCACTTGCGACAATCGGATTCAAAATGGTAGGTGCTGGGAAGTAATTAATATGGGAGAAAGCATTAACCACTTCTCCAGAAACATAAATATAGAAAAACACTTTTGAAAGTATCTTAAGAATTGTAAGAAGCAGCAGAAGAGGATTTTATATTATAAAAATAACTCCCTAAAACCAAGAAAGACAAAGGTAAAAACAATAAATATCAGCTAACCTTTCAAGCAAAAACTCCTTTGTAGCAGGCTATACTTACTGAGACATAGTCTCTTCCAGGAATGGCTGATCTCCCCCTTTTTCAAGGCATCAGATCCTCAATTTACATGATTATTTGATAATCTCAGTTTATATTCAATAAAAAAGGTTTTCCAATCCTTCAAGATGTGAAGAAGAGCTTTAAACTGAGGCCCTAAGGATTAAATTACCAAGGCAAAACTCACAAACTTGCATATTTCTGAGCCTCTGCTCTTTTTAATCCTGACCATTCATGTCAATACTTGCAGGCTTACCCTGAAGACCACTGATACCTGGTGAAGAGGCCAAAAATACTGGCACCAGCACAGGATGCTCAGGGTTTATCTACATATTTCACTGAGATTACATAAAGAAATACTCAATAAGAAGGACCGGTGCATGAGTGGTGCTAGCACATACGATTTATTTCACAAGATAGCTCCTGAAAGCGTCCTGTGTCATTAGTTTCTGTGGGTAGACAGTTCCTTGAAAGAATAATGCCCAGCTGAATGGGAAGAGTATTTGGAAAGAGGCACTGGGGGTGGGATTTAAGCAGTATTGCAGCTACTGCATATAAACTATAAAACACGGTAAACATCTCAAAAGGCGTATTAATTGCAAACCAGAAACATTTAGGATGATAACAATGCCCTTAAAGTTAAGTTTTTCTGTAATCATAGGACCTTAAAAGTTGAAAACTCTCCTTCTTCCCTCTCTATTGTGCACCAGTATGATTCTCATGAACACATCACTTCAGTTACTGTGCTAGGAACAAAAACAGGATGAATATTAGACATTGGAAACTCTCCATTTGCCTTTACCACAAGGGTTTTTTTTCCCATGGATCATAAGAAGGGCAGACGGGCATTCCCTTGAGGCAGACAGAGATGTTTTCAGAACATCGTGCAACAGGAATACTCCCTGACAACATGTCTATAATAATATGTTCTGTTCTAAGTACAACTGTCTGTATTGCACCTTAGGCTATTTGGTGGTGGACATATTTTTATGCCCATTCATTTTCCCTGAACTTGTGTAGGGACCACTGCAACTAAACATCAGCCTTTTAAAAGCAGTATATCTCATTTAGCCACACGGATGTTCCTAGCAAGTCAACAGGTCCATAAAATTTTCTGAAAAATGATCTGTGTATCATCATTATCCAGTTTCTCCATCAGCAAGGTGGAAAAGGTTACGATGAAAGAAATGCACTTAGTCACAGAGTATCTGGTGAGCAGAAAGATTCCAACCCACTCCTTGTCCCAGCATCTAGTTTCCCTACAGAGCCTCTATGTGGCCAGAGCTTGATAAAGACATGAAAAGTGAGACAGTGCCAAATGCCATCCGAGGCTTCCTTGTGGATAGACTCGCAAAAGAAAGGAAAGAAGATTCTGGGTTCGTTGCAGTCCCACGAGGCTTCACTCAACACACAGTTAATGTAAGTGCCTCCTCAGGTGGCACTTCCCCAGGCACTAGCAACAGGTAAACATCGATCCCTGGCTCGAGGTGTGTGCTAGACAGCTCAGCTTGGCTCTCCCTGGGTGGCTCACCAGCTTCTTCCCCGCACGTCTAATAAGACATCAGGTTTGGCAAATGCCCTGCCATGAACATAGCAAAAGGAAGAAGATTGTTGACTCTCTCATGCTCTCAGAGCAGCTGCCTTCTCTTTGCATCTCTGCGAACCCCAGCTGCGGTAGCCCTCTTCACTGAGAAAAATACAATTTTTCTGTGCTGCTGCTGGTCCTTTCCATTTCACATCTGGAGATTGTTAACTGTTTCCCATGTGGTCTGAGTTTTAGCAGCAAAAACACTCCAACGAATTCTAGTAAAACTGATTTATTTGTATTAACTGGACACTGGATACCAAAATAATACTGTATGGGGGACTTTATTCTGCCTTCCTCTTCACATTGACATTTCACCTCGACCTGTCCTCTGAAATAAATACTAGGGAAACCTCATGTTTTAGTGGTTGGAAGTTCAGAACTGAAAAGGTCAAAAGCTGAAAATAATTTAAGCATGACATCTCCTCTGTTTAGGAGAGCTTAAGTACTTATGAGTGGCGGAAGTCCCAGCTAAAACTCAAAACTGATGCTGTGAGGCTGCGACTTCCCCTTGAACACCAACAGCTCACAGCAACCTCTGGTTTTGCAAAGTCATAATTTGCTGCCATGGAAAGAAACATACTAGCAGAAACTAAAGGCATTGCTTCAAATCTTCAATTGACAAAACACTGCAGGAGGGAAAAAGATACATTTACATATATGTATCTTTTTCAACTGCATAAAAGAAGAAAATAAATAAATAAAGCAGGGGGAAGTGCTCAGTGGAGCTGGGAAAATGGTTTTAAGTTGCTAACATTAAGTTGCTACCCAAGTCTGGGACAGTAAACTTCACTACTTTTACAGAAGAAGGCCAGTTATGAATTTATCAAAGCCTTATTTGGTGCAAAAAAACTTCTGCAGAAATATCTTTGTTTAAGCTACTCTTAGGTGAAAGCAAGAAAGATAAGTTAAATTCTCTTCAAAAGTAAACTACCGCAAGTAACTAAAGAAACCAAGCTACTAGAAGGATATTTATTTAAAAATCACCACTAGCAGGAAAGGAAAAAGAACCAATTTATTACTTGCAGAGTGCTTTCCACTCTCTTCAAGCAGAAAAACCCTCCCCCATGAGATCACCCATGTGCCTAAACCATGTGGCAGAGAAATAATCTTTAGAACTGAGAATGTGAGAATGAGAGAGATGATGGTTTTTATCAGTCAAATACTTGTTCCCTTATCTCACTTTCTCAGTTTAATTTAATTTTGAGCCCATCGCTGCAAATTCACCAGCTACCAGAACCTTTCGCTGCCCACAGCGCTACATCATGGTGTTGCATGAGGTGGCAGAAGGTGTAACACACCCCAAGGCTGCAGCCTGAGGCTGCTGCTGCTGCTATGTCAGGGGAGCGTGCTCTCACTCAGCCTCTGCCAGTGAGTATATCTCATTTCGGGATTTATGTCGTGGGTAAAGGTGGTATAGTGCAGGACGCAGAAAGGCTGTGCTTGGCTGTATCTGATTTATGGATGGGTGTATGTAGGCACGAAGTGTTAAGAGAATGCTGCAGCCCACACCAAGCTCCGGCCGTGTTGCGGTGCAGCAAACTTAAACAATGCCTCTGCCCCAGGCAAGCACTGTCTCCCCGGGAAAGGGTTTACTGCCCAGCATTCATCATCGGGTACTCAGGAAAATGAAAGAGAACAGGTTTTCTTTCTGCCACAAATCATGCACAGCACCAAAACACTCTGTTGCAGCCAGGAGAAAACCAAAGGTTTGCCCGTGGTCTCTGACAAAGAGGGACTTTTTTTTTTTAAACTGAGACGAGTTGTAGCTTGTAGACGTCAACAGAACCGAATATCGGTTTTGAAGAGTTTTGTGTACCATCCTCACTTAAGAAAAGGAGGAAAAGACGTGAAAATCATAAGATGATGGAGAGAGTCCTGTATTGTAAGAAACTATTTTTGAAGATTTCAAAAACTGTGCCTTCCAGCTTGCAGGCCAATGCAGGAAAGCTGATGCACGAGCTCTGGCTGGGAGAGACTGCCTGCCAAATTCCTACTAATTGGTAATACGGACAGCTGAAGACACTGGCCTCTGAAAGGAAAAATAAAGCTTGAAACCTCCGACCAACTTCTTGAGAAACACAACTACTTCTGAAGAGAGGAGCAGATCCGTGTGCTTGGATAGATATAGGCTAATGCCTATAAATAGCTCCAAGCTGGCAGCACTACGGCAGAAACGGAAGCCAGACTGTGGTAACAGCCGGCTTCGCTACAGACATTTTCATCTTAATGCCATCTTCCTTCTTGCCGTGGGAGACACACTGAAAACAGGTCTGGATAGTATATTAAAACTCTATCATGCTTTCAACAAGGTTTCATAAGGTCACACCAGTAATTTTTAAATTTCATTTTAGGAATTCAGTTCAATCTCTATGCAATAGCTGTAAAATTCCCAGATTTCACTGTTTACATGAAAATGCCAAGGAACATGCCTTTAAGTACAGTTTTTTTATTTAGTCCCGTAAGTTTTCTCTACAACAGCGGTAACAGCAGTAAGGAACCTTATACTGACAGAGTTCAGTTAAATTAGCCAGATTAAAGAAGCAAATATCCTTTATTCTTTTTGCTGCTGTTGTTAATTTAAACTGAGATACGTGATTTTATTCCTTCAGAATGAATGTCACACCTCTCAATTAAAAAAAGAATATATAAGCCTAAGTAAACTGTCTGTAACACTCTTGTAAAGTTTAATTCATTTGTTTGTAAAGTCATATGAGATATCTGGAAAGATTAAGTACTATTTTCTTTTCTTAGCAAAGGTTAGAATATGGTTGGGAATTCTGCTGTGGTAATGCTAGAGAGACTGGTTTCCATGAACGTAACGAAAACACTAGATTCTCAAGTACATCACATCTGCAATGAGTGTACTGAGTTATACAGACAAAAGTAAGGTGCGAGAGGAGTAAAATTATAGCACTTTTCTACCCTTCTGACATGGTGGGGTTGTCGGGGCTCACATTTCCTGCAAGAGTAAATGAGAATAATTTGCTATTCTAACATGTACTGACAGGAACTGCCTGGTCTGTGTCACCTGTGAGGGGACCAAGCTGGGACTAGTTCTATTTAAATACTGTGCAGCTAAAATACTGTCAGAGACTTTTTAATGCCAAGGAATTTTACATATTCCTATTTATATTTTGACATTGCAGTCACATAGTGTTCAGACTCGCCTTTCGCTGCCTGGCAATGTATAGGTGGGATCTTCCATCTACAAGCCAATTTGATATAATATGCTTTCAGGTTCACTGCAAAATGTTCTTCCTTACACTGTAAAACTTACCAAGAGGCTGTACAGTATTATATTACATGGTAATGGTATTTCCAGAAAAAAAAAAAAAAAAAGAGAATTACACATGAATAAGGCAATGAAAGTATGCAGGTAACCATGGCTACTGTTGTGAACTAAATAACATTTTTTATACAGCTGTGAATATTTGTACTATTGCCAGTTAAGCCGTAGAGTTCAGATTTGAGACAGGACTGGTAAACACTGAATTCTTGCCCGAAGAAAGGTACTTCCCAAAGTGGATGCAGGCCTCTACATCGTGCCACTGCACATTCCCATGCAAATTTTGTCTAGTAAACACACATCTTATTACCTCAGTCAAAATAACCAAAGTACAACTCTTCGCGGCCACTACTTATACTTTTACTCTCAGTGACACAATTTTGCATAAGCTATTATTCTGTCTTAAGGGTATTTTTATTTCCTCTTGCCATATACCTGCAACTGCAATTTTTGACTAGCTTTTGAAATAGCTTTGGCTCCATAAAAGAGACTTTTGAAAGATCTTAAAAAAAATTGCAAGCAAAACTCTCAGCTTTCCTTGATTTTTCACTAGTGGTAACACCCTCTGCTTTGGTCCCAACAGCATTCCTGGACAACAAAGAAAAAACAATTCCAAATAACAGATGAGAGGGACCTTTTCTTCTTTGACATCTTTTCAGTTTCCAAGTTCATCCTTCTTAAATCATCCTTTTGTTTACATGTCAGAGTCTCTCTTCTCAAATCAATCATCATCAGAGAAGGAATGGAAACCTAAGGGATTTTTCTCCTTACGGAGAAAAGGTACGCCCAAAATCAAATTATTTGCAGTAAGTTGACAGTAGTTGCTATACTAGACGAAAACATAAACACAAAAGCAGTTAGTGAGATGAACCTGTGCTTCCAGTAATATAAACAAAACAAAAATAATGAAACGCCTATTGTAACTAAGTGAAGCAGGACTTAGAGCAACATCTCTCTATTTAAAAATTGAGTCGCTTCTTCCTTCCCATAGAGCATGAGTTTGAAACCCAAGTGAGCGCTCGCTTATTTGCTGTGAATTCGTCTTCTTTGCCTGGTTTGGAGAGAGAGGATAATTTCTTAATAAAAGCACTGGCTAATGAAGCAAACACAGAATCACTTCACAGTTCAATCTTTAACAAACTGCCTGTAGCCTCAGGCAAACCACAAATTCCATGTTTCAGTTTCTCCTCTGCAGCATGCAGAAAATAGCAACTCTTTTCTGCCAGTCTTTACCTGTCCCGGTCATTTAGGCTGAAAGAAATTTGAGGACTAATCTGTATCAACAGTGCTTAGCTTAAACAAAATTATAGGAGATGTTCTTTAAAATGGTACTAGGTACCAATATCGTCATTAATATATGCATAGTAATATATATGTAATATATATTACTATATATACACTATCTATAGTGTGTATATATACACACACTATATATACTATACTATACCATATATTACATGTACACAATATATATATTACTATATATAGTAATACTATATATAATATATATGTAGTGTATATATACACTATATATAGTCTGTATATATATACATGCTATATAGTAATCCTACCAAACTGATGCCATGGAGAATAAAACTGTGGGAGGCACAGTAGCATAGTGCTCGGGCAAACAACTGTGAGATCTAAAGACCCACAAACTCTGGGGATATTAGAGGCACCGCGTGTACAAAGCAGGGCACTCTTCTGACTTCTGCATACACAAGAATGCTGGAAAAAGAAAGTCTCTCTGCAAACAGTGATCCTGCACAGTGGTCACAAGAAACCAAGTGGAGCCAAATTTCTGCATGGTCTAGAATAAATGACGGGTCACATTTTCAATATACACTAGGTACTTTAAACTTCCCTTTCAAGCTTTTTCTCAGTGATGTACAGTACACACAATTACCACCTCCGTGTTCTATGGCTCTCTCCAGCTGACTACTATTATCACCTCTTTATTTCAGTATTTGGTTTCCTCTACTTTGCTCGCTGTCTTCTCCTCCTTAACAACCTCTAAGGCTATCACTTTTTCTCTTAGCTTCTGGCACAAGCATTTCTTTCTCTTTCGAATTCCCTCTTCTTTTCCATCTTTCATTCCTCTGCTTCAGGAGCAAAGACCAAAATGCCATCCACCTTAGTTTTTCATCTAAGAATACATATATTCACCTTCTAAAATTATTTGCAGCTGTATGCATTTTTAAATAACTTGCAGCCAACGCAATTTTGTTTGTTAATGGAAACATCAGTAAATCTGTGCGCTAGTGAAAAAAAATCTTTAATGGATGTTTCCTTTATAGAAAATTATAAAATTTCCCATTTCTTCATTTTAAAAAGTGCCTTAAAATACAAAGTTCAGTAGACCAACATACATATTTCATGCTTCCCATAAACAGTTCATAACAAAACCCTACATTACATACTGTATTTGCAAAAGAAGCCACAAAAATGTGCATGGCAGTGACTCGGCAAGTTGGAACTCTGCATATAGGGTTTATAGAAAGCTGGTAAAGCTCAAAGTAACAGACTAAAACACTAAAAGCCTCATGATGCAAATAAAATTGCTTCCTGCTGGAAACAAACTTAAGGATGTGATTTGAATATTACAGCCATTTTTGATAAAGAAGAATTTCCTCTCTAGGTATATTTGAACTTTCTATAGCATGCACCATGTCAGCCTAGAGTATTTTATGAGATACCAGGAGCACTAAATTTGGTATATAACCATAAGTAATGTTATTATTTGAAGTGGAGGTCGCATTCTGCAGCAGAATGGACAACAGTACCAACTCTAACTCTGAGCTGCATTTGCATCCATAATCTCAAAGTAATTTGCAAAAGGCAATTCACCTCTTCATCGCAACTGAATGAATGGGACGCTGTGGCACATGAAATGGAAATAAATACCTCTGAGCACCTGGCAAGCCCCCGGCTCGGTGAAGCGCTGGGTGCAGGCGCACGCAGTCTGGTCTGGCACAGCAGCTGCCCAGCCTGGGACACTTCATAACCAGAATCAGGCACAGCACTATAAACCCAGTAGCAGCCAGCACTGTTTTTCTAACCGTCATTACAAAACCCAGCAAAATGCAGACATTAGCTAATTACGACTTATAAAAAATGCTTTTGATGAAACACAACATAATTTCTCTCTGATTATTCAGTAAAACAGTGGCAGAACTAGGAATAAACTGGACATTTAAAAACAGAGTTTAAACAGCACTTCAAATATGTGGTGTTTCTTGTTTTGAAGAGAAAGCAAGCTGTGAAGAGTTAAAGGATGCCAGTTAATATTGCAATGAAGATGTAAGAGCATATATTGGCCATTGGTCTGCCTTTTGCTATTTGAAGACACCTCCATGCCCCATGCTATTTCTCCATGGTTGGAGCTTTTTCCTCCTTAGGTAACTGTGGTGTCAGAGGGAGGAAAAGAGTCACCTTAGTCAAGTCACCCTTGCGGTCTCTCTGAGAGAAACAGACACCTCTGAAAGGGGGATGGTTTTTCCTGAGTAGAGCACCAGGCTGGGACTTCGGTGCTTTAGGTAAACGTGTGAAGGAAAAAGGGAAAATTGTAGACATGCATGACTAATGGCAATGGCTTACACATCTGCCAAAAACATCCTTCATGCCACATCTTGAATTTGAGTCGCTTGTATTTGAGGAGTTACTAAAAACGTACACTGCTTTTACTTATTTGTACTGATGTGGGAAAGTAAAACTACGGGGATTGAACTGAACAGCAGGGGAGACATCAGGTTATGTCAAAGCTTATAGCCCACCATGAGCAAAAGTAATTCTCAAGGTTGTCCCCATGAGCAAAAGTAATTCTCAAGGTTGTCCCCAAATCTGTGATTTCTGCCGATCAGCATGTATAAAACATTACTGCTGTGGCAGTACTTCAACATATTAATCATCTGAATATGAAATGATTTCTGCAGAAATGACGACTGTTTCCAAATACAAAGACGTGTAAAAAGACAGCAATCAACGACGAAAAAAGTTACTTTTAAAAAGTGGTAATTTGTTACAAAAACAATGTCAAAATATTTCCTTGTATTAGTGTTCCTGTAGCAATAATGATCTCAGGATACAGGGAGAAGTAATATTTTTTATTCCACCAACTTCAAGGGCTGGAAAAAGCATATAAGCTTTTGGGCTCAGACTCCCTTCACCAGGTCTGCTGATTCTTCTGGTATTGTGTCCATGTGAAATAACCCACTTTCCAACAATGATAAATAGGTAAAAATCTGGTCACCGAGTTAGTGCATATGCCTTCAATTGAAGGAAAAGCCGTCTGCCAAGCTTCAACCAAGTAGATCATAGGTCTGTGAAAAAAAGAATCTAAAAGGATGGAATCCAGTTGCTATAGCGGCAAATTAAACAAATAAATGAGATACCATGGAATGCTGCAAAATATTTGTGGTCTGATTAAGTCATATTTGCCACATGTGTGAATACTAACAGCCCAGTTTAGTAAAGTGGGTACAATATAGTACAATCCCACTTCTATTGTATGAACATTCTAATTCGTATCTGAGTAAGTGCTAATGAATGGTAACCTGCATGTCCAAGGATACCTAATACTGCATTTTACTGTAATCATAAGGCAAAGCATAGTCCCTTAAATACAAAAAGATAGACAAAAAATGCCTATTAATCTACTGTACTTTCAAAGAGATATTTTCATCCTTCCCTGTGCTTGCATGGTCTGCTAAAGAGACAAAGATTTTTGTAGTGATTGCCTCTAGGATGATTTGCGTATGGGGTGCTTTAGAGTACACAACCTGTAGCTGGCAGCTGACATATTAAACCTTCTTCAACATAAGCAATCCTCCCCCAATACATTCATTTTTTCCAGTGAAATGTTCTCTTTCCTTGATAAAAGACACTGTTTGAATATACTTATCATTAATCATAATAATATATCACTTACTGTTTGATTCTACTATCTGCCTATATTCGCTGGAAAAAAAAATAAGGAAAAAACAGACATCTGTTACCTCAAAAGGTAAAACAAGTGTCTGATTTTAACTGACAGAGAAGGGAGGAGGGCACATAGATTTGTCTATAAAATGCCTAACAGTTATTAATGCACTTTGCACTGATTTTAAGTTGAACATTTATTTACATTTATAACCACATATCTGATAAATCATCTAGTAGCACCACAGAAATGTACCAGCTTAAGCACTACAGAAGAGTTGTGCGTGGCTGCAGCAGTGACTACGGTGAGCAATAGAAGCTGCACGCAAAGTGAATGTTAAAATAAAACCGGCATTCCTAATATTGTCAGAATTATGGGAATGAACCAAATGCGTTTCCATCCCACACCGCTGCTGGTTTAACAAACAGACCCAGCAGTCCAGGGCCAAACCCTGCTTCTAGGAAAACACAATTCAGTACATACTCCACACACAGCGAAAGGCAGAAAGTCTAACGCTCCCATTTGTATGTCCTTTTGGGGCTTTTCTTTGGTCATTTGTTTTGTGCCTATAGTAATCACTTTACCAAACATTTGTACGGGCCACTTCAGCTGAAAATCTGGCTTTGAGATTTCATTATCAGTATTATTGCTATTACCATAATTATTATTTCCAGAGTTACACCTAGCTTTGTCTGTTAAAGCAAGGCAGTTTGAAATACAGACAGTACACCTCCTTACCTCTGGTGCTTCAAAAATGTGATCTGCCAGCACGCCTGCAACCCTTAGCAAACAGCACATCTGTTTTAACATGCCATGCAACTTCACAGCTGATACGAAAAAATAAGGCACATTCTGAAGTGGCTTGTTTTCAGCAGCAGGACTGTAGTTTTGAGGGTCAGAAAGTCAAGATAACGTACGGTGTTGTCAGAGAAAAATATAGACAGAGATGCAAAGACACCAATGCCATCCTACAGATAGCACACGGACACAATTTGTATGAACACAGGCCTCGCACTGTTGCATAGTTGCAGGTGGTTTTAATCCCAAACACTTTACAAGGATTTGAGGATCCTGGCATGTCACTGTGCGAAGATTACTTCATCTATCCTGGAAACCTACATCCAACAACAACAGAAGTAATTCTCCTCCTCCCACAGCAGCATCAATAAGCCCTCTCCTTGCTCTCGACTCTTCTAATTAACAGATCTGAGGAAGATTTCCCAGGGAAGCAATGGAAAGATATGGTAAGAAAACACACTCTTTATTTCCTCTTTCTCACTTTTCCTTATTTCCTTGCTTTCCCTGTCCTCATCCTTCTCCTTCCCCAGGTCCTCTTTAGCATTTTGAGTCTCTTCCAGCATGTCTACATTATTCTGTGGCTGCTTTTTTATTCACTTGCCTCATCTGTCTTGTTTTGTTTTGTTTTTTTCTTTTTTTTTAGGTAGGAGTTGGAACGGCATCAGTTGACTTTTTGATTTGTCTCTTTTCTCCAGCCTGTCTTTTTCTCTCATCCAACTATCTTCCCCTAACCTCTTTTTTTTGTGCTCTCTCTGACTCTTTCTCCTTCTCTCCTCCTTTGGTAGTCACTCCCGTGACTTGGTGTTGACACTACATGCTCTCATCCTCTGTGCTAACAGACTGAGTTACGTGACCTTGCCAACAGAACAAGGGCAAAACTTCAGAAAAAGACCTCATCTGGGGATTTCAGCTCTCAAGCTCTTCATTTGCAATGCTCATGTCTGGAATAGGGCTCGTGTGTTTAGCTGTTACTAAGCACTCAAAGACATTTTAGAAAAGGTCCCGCATTACTGTACGTTGGGCTTGTTTGTACCAGGAGGAGCCTGTGTGTGTGTTTTCTCTGGATTACTGGAAATAGCAAATAATCGGAAACATTCAGCACCTGTGTTCAGTTAGAAAACTGTCTTCACCTTACCCTGATGAGTCTCCTCCAGCAGATACGTAATGTGGCTAAGGCCAGCTTCCTACGTCACAAAAACCGTTGTGCTGTTACTGTATTAGGTAAAGGGGTTTTCCTAATGCCTAATGAGAGGATGCCACTCAGATAATCCGGTCTTCTTTTCTTAGCAGCCTCTCTCAATTTTCAGGTGCTATGCTATCACAGGTTTTTGACACACTACCAGTTTCCAAGCCCTTCACATAAGTAACAGAAAATCAAAAAAATCTTTTAAGCTGTTGCTGTTTTTCTCTGCAGAGCAGGGAATAATTGATACTACTGTATTCACGCTCCAGTGGTTAAACTGGCAGATAATGAGAAGGGATACCAGACGGAGCCACGTAACTGCAGCACGCACATGCAAGAAGTGTACAAAACCAGTAACATTATTTTCATGGGTTTTGCAAATATTCTGTGTCCCCAGGCAACCGCCTTCAATTGATATTCTTTCCATCAGATAGATGTATAAATAATAGCCATCTAGTAGTAAGTATTCTGTTGGAAATTAAATTACAATTTTCCCCTGATTTTTATCAGAAAACTTTGCAAGTTATGTAACAAGTGGAACTCCTTCCTGGAGCACTGAAGATTTTATTCACCCCTAACATACGAAAATATTATAGATAAATTGAGAAGAGCACTTCAGTTGGAGTATCTTGGAAAGACTTAAATTGGATTTAGAAACAAATCTCAGAAAAGGGTAAGTATCTTCTAGACATAAGCATGAGGCACTACCAAGGTGCAGTACATTGTACAAAAATAGCCCATACACGGGATGTTGCTGTATTAGGAAAGCATCCTCAAGAAGTATAATGCATTGTTTCAAATGAGTCATTTCTGAAAAGGATTTTTAGGGCAACACGCTAAATGGAAACACTTTGCTGAAAGAAAGGACATTTCCTTGTTTGTACATTAGAGTGAGCACGGTGCAGCAACTGACCCAACTAATGATGGAGAGATGGGTTTGTCAAAAAACTCACCAGTTTTGGACCTTCCCATCTTTATATGCCAGGTTACTATGAATTTTGATCTTTGCATGGCTTTTCTATTTTTCTACTTGTTGAATCATCAAGGAAAAAAGCCTTCCACCAGAAAAACAAAGGAACAAACAAGAAAAGCCACTGGACCTAGGACAAGGCTGCCAGGAAGAACAATCACAGGAGAGATGGCCGGAGGGACTCCATACCACTCTGCGGTGGGCTAAACTTTTCAGCTGAGCAGCCAGCAATAAGAAAAGAGAACCAACTTGTGAAATAAGTAGAGATCTATCACTTGGACAGGCTCCTTCCTCTCCATAACTTATCTTTGTCTGCTATTTGTCACCGCTTTTGTACATTTGCTTGAATACAAGGACAGAGGGTATGTTTTTCTAGGAACGCCTTTGTTTCCCAAAAGCAGCATAAAAAGAATACAGTACAAAATTGGAAGAGCTCATATAGATTGTAGTGGCACAGAACCCTTACAATAATCGATTTTCAACTCTACAGAGGCAGAGCATATTCCCCTTCCTCCTTCCCTGACCTTTCCTCTGGAGTTTTCATATGAAGACAATTCTTTGTTTCTGACCTCCAAAGCCATTAAACTCCTCAGCAAGTAATTTCTATCTCTGTATTTTACTTTCCTTGCCACAAACAAAAGATGATTCACATTTTTAAAAAGAATTTGGGAAGTGTCTGTGAAAAACAAAGAAGGACTCTCGCTGAAATGGTATGCTAACTTGGACAGATACTGCGCGCAGTCCTGCCATGTAAACTGGCTTAAAATCAGCAATGCTCAAGCTTAAATTAATTCAGTCTACAGATCTGTTTATATGGGCATTAGTTAGAATAGGGGCAACCTCTAGTTTTATAGTCTGTGCTAATATTGAAGAGATTATAACTTCTGGAAACAAATGTTCTCCGTGCATCATCCTGTCCAGTCCCAACATAAAAAGGTGCAATGAATGAGCTGATAAAAATCCTATTACTATGACACACTAGTTTTAAACACTAAAGGTTAGCCTTTAATTAAAAATTCCTAGTACTGATAGAGATCAGAGAGACAGCCACCAGAAAATGGGAAAGAATATTTCCCATGGAAAATATGCCTGTGGAATTAAGGGTTGATATGGATCCAAAGTGCAGGACAGCCTCAAGAACATAAACAACATCTTTGATGGAAGAGTTCAGTAATTTGGCAACTAAAATTGTAGCCAGCAAAGATGAATTAATCTGCATAACTAATAAATACAGGAAGTGAACTTAACACTTCAGAAATAGACCAAGGCTGAGACGAAGCCCTGTTCTCCAACAGCCCTCTTTAGACAGGTAGTTATTTCTACTGACAGAAGCTTAACCTCAGCTACTCAGATGTGCTCCCTCACATAATAGACAGAGATGAAAATCTTGTCCTGCTGAAATCGACAGCAACCCTGACACTGATTTCCCCACGTCACTTCTCAAGTCATAGTGATACCATTGGTTATGGATGAATCGACTGACTGAGACGATGAAATGTGTCAGGTTTATGGCACAGCACAACTCCGTTAGTGATGCCTTTCACAGGTGTGTGAATCTGAATGTATGAGGAACCATCTGAGGCACCACTTACTACTCATATTTTTTCGTAGACCGCAACTGTATTTTTAACTATTACAGTATATATATAAGATAGAAATACAGTTCTTGACACTATATGCAATTTCATAGTAAATAGTTTGTGGCTTTTATCTTTGTGCACAATGATGAGTCTCTGTTTCTATGAAACTTTATAAACAATATTAAGATTGAATTGGTAATGGGACTGCATAGCTCTGTGGTTCACTTCCCTTGTTTTCCATTTCTAAAGAGGAATTTTTTTCATCAGTAGGCATTTTTTAGATGTTGAAAAAGTGTTGCTACGAAAGAGTGGTATCTCCGAGTATTAGTAAGAGATTACTACGTATTTAAGAAAACAGGATTTTTTTTTTAACTATAGACAACATTGTAACTGCAGAGAAGGGATTGGAAAGAGGAAGAAGAAAAAGGGGGATGAAAAGTAATTATTAAAACGTAACAAAGCAGCAGACGCTGCTGCCCAAACCACTTCTGCTTGGTCTACTGCACTGAATTGCACCAGCCCTTCAAACAATTTCTTCATACAGCCTTCAAGATATCCACCTAAAGGATGCATACTCTCAAATATTTTGATACATGCCCATATTACTAATGGAAATATGATTGCTATTATTACAGCCAGATTTCATGACTTTTCATTTGTTTGCTACGTGTGGATTTTGCAGGCTGATGTTCACAGTTGAGCAAGTTGTTACAGCTGGTCATAATACATCTGTCAGAAACTTTTGAAAATATGACTTTTCAGTTACAGCAGGGAACCTTTTTACTGAGGAAAATGTATAGTTTTACATTTTCCATTTTTTTGTGGCTTTTCTTGAGATAAATATGTGTTCAGGGAAACTGTTGTGAAAAAACCTGGACAGAGTGTTCACAGGTGAAGTACCATTTGAGCTCCTTAGGAGCTGCACCAGGCACTGTGAGGGAAGCTCGCAGAGAAGAGGGATTCATCAGCAATACTGCAGTAGAAAAAGGACCCACCTGACAGATTTCACCCTGCCAAGAGTGATGAATCTGTTGTGTAAGTTTTGTTGTACAAGGTTAGGCTCCAGCACAGCCACCCTTGCATTCAGAAAAATGATCACTGAATGTGCACAACTGCTGTCAAAACATGCAGGAAAAGATGGGAATAATTGTTTATTTCAGTAAAAAACAACAGCCAGGGATCCTGACTTTTCTAAAACTGTATTCCCACAGGTCCTACCCTTTCACCAAGGGGACCTCTATAATATTCTCTAAAATCTGTCATGTCAAAATTGTAACTACTAGTAAGTAAGTGAGGTGCTAGCATTCTCAAGATAGTTTAAGAACCCTTTCATGTTATGATAGGCAATGCATCAGAATTAATTAGTATGAAAACTGGTGAAGATAAAATGATGGTTACAACATCAGAAAGAATTAGACTGAAAGGTGGTGAAAATCCCAACAGCCATAAGCTTTCTCTGTGACCGAGCTAAGGGAACCCTTGGATAAATGGAGACTGACACAGCAAACAATTCCTTTACAAAGACCTTCCAAAATGCCTTCTACAGTATTTCAAGTTGAAAAAAAGAAGTCTAAGATGCTTGCACGTAATTCATTTCAGCAAACACTATTATGTCCAAAAATTTCAAACAAAAGCCCTTTTCAAATACTTCAGTAAGTATACATTTCTACAGAGCAACATGAGTTTGAATTGCCTTTCAGTTATGGCACAGAGGAGACTTCTTGAATACATAGGGACGCTTGCTGTCAACTGCTTCACAATGTACATTCATGAAAAATGTTATAGGTTAGGCACTTTCAGTATGTGGAACGTCACCTGGAAGAAATGTCATCGGCGTTGGCACTGATGTGGTGTGGGGAAAAAATCAATGTATGTATGGTTTGGCAGCATTTGCAAGTGTTCAGTTTGTAACCTCAAAACTCAAGGGAGGACAGTCTGAACAAACACAGCAGGAATCATCAGATTCTTTCCTCAGCTCTACACACAGCTGTTCCTTTCAAAATATCATAAAACAGTACAGTATCTAGCAGAAGCTAATGCTCCTCTTGTCAGTAGTAACTCTCATACTGCTCCTGTAACACACAATTTAGGGAATAAATAAATAGCAGTGCCATCTGCCCCACACCACAAAGGACCAATTTATCAAGCCCAGCAGTAGTGGACAAATCTTGATCTGCTGTGGCGATACAGTACTCACACCCTGAAGGATGAGCTCTGCTGTCATCTACTGATGAACAGCAGTGCCAAATGGTTTGCCATGCCCTGATACGGAAAACAAAGTAATAATGAAATACTTTGCACAGATGTCAACTAGAGAAGCAAACACGACGACGCTTTTCAGCTCCAAATGCTGCATAAACAGTAGTAAGTACCTGTTAGCAAAGCGTGGCCTTATCTTTCCCTTAGCATATAAACATATAGCTGTTGTCCAACTTGTCCAATGTCCAACTTGACAGACCAGAGAGGGATGAAAAGGTCAGATTTCTTCTCAAGAAACTACTTTCATGATAACCGATGCAGCAATTTTGAAACTTTGCGTTGATGCATATAATTCACACATTATTAAAAATACTCAGATATAGGTTGAGCTACACAAGTTTAGTATACTTGAGAAATGAGTAATTACTTCAGTTCTTTTTATAAAAACATAAAAGTCCAAGAAGCATAGTGAGATTTTTTTGAACAAGCATTTTAACCAAAATGTTTTCATCACAAATTATACTTTGGTAGAATGGTAAAGAATCATTCAATTAAGCGTTTCTGTCATTTTAGAGGAAGATTTGTCAAAGTCAGAACTTCTGTTTTGTGGAAGAGTCTCTTTTGATTAAATTTCCTTATGACCATGGTAACATTGCTCTGGGAAAGGCACCTTATCACAGAAAACAGCCAATCCCCACAACTAGCCTGGGATGTAGGATGCGCAAGTTCAAATCTCCACTCTTTCAACCTAATAGGGATTCAAATATGACTCAAGGAAAGATGTTATTCTTGCTTGCAAACAATGTTCCTTAATCACTTCTGAGGAGATTAGCTGTAAGTGTATGCAGAGTCATGCACAGGGAAATCAGCGTCTTACACTTTTGTTCATGCAAGGAGGTGTTTGCACTACTTTACTCACCATTCCATGATTTAGCCACGCTGGTATAAAATTATCAAGCAGCTTTGGGTAAACCAGTTCCCTGTCATAGATATAGATGCTCCAAAACATCGTCACAACAAACTAAGAAGAAAAAAAAGACAAGACATTTTAAAATACATGCTTCGGAACAATTAGCTACACAATTTAGATAGCAAAACGGGGCATTTAGCAGATAATCTATGGACAGACACAGACATTATTGTTCTTTGAGCAAATCCTGTTTTAATCAACAGTATGAATCTGGATTATTCTTTGCATTCACAGGAGTTTAACTTTTCCTCTTTTTTTTTTTTTTGACTTTCAGCCTGGAAAAATCTCATTTTTTGACTTACATGCCTGTGGCCAAATTACAACCGAGTACTATACTTTAGTAGCAGATGTGGCACATAAATAATGTTTTACCACTAACAGGATAGAAAACAAATGGAAAAACAGGTAAAATATCACTTGGAATTCATAGAACATATAAATATGAAACATTCACCCTTGAACAGGAGCCTATAAACTCATCCTTGCACTTTTTCATGTCAGCCATCAAAATAGCATTGTTTAAAAAAAAACATTTAACCCTTTAACTACTCTGCACATAATTAATGGACTGGGATCCACAGAAAAGAGGTCTAGTATTCTGCTTGTTTGTCAACACAAAATTTGGCTTGGTTCTTGTCAGAGAACCAGGAGCCCAGGGAAAGACCATTATTTCCTCTAGACTGAGGACAGGACAGATGGCTCAGATAAAGTTTGCACTGGGCTAAATTTTTGCCAAAGTGTTCACAAATTCTTTAAAAATACCCTGATGTCTGAAAAGCAAAGACAACATAAAACCGCAAAAATTTACAGAAATAATAGTTTTAGCTTACCTAATATGGAGAAATAATAAAGTAAGTAATCTCCTAATTAAAACACAATTGCTTTCTTACCTTGAATTTGAACCATAGTTTTCTAGTAACAAAAGGCTTATTGTTTACAGCAGTAAAACCCAATACTGGGGCCAAGAGCTTTTCAATGACCATTTTCAGGGGATCTCTACACAGTAGCAGCAAGTCCAAGTTTAAAGTTTGAGAGGCAACAGATAGGACTTTCACTGAGATCAGCAGGGAAGTATTCAGTTACATCCAAACTGATGTGGCCCATGGTCTTACGGCTAATTTGGGGGGTCAGTAATTTGGGGGGTCAGTAAAAGAAAGTGCAAGAAATATGGGGTGAGCACAGCAAGGTCAGCAAATTACTAGTGCGTGTGATAATGTAGGCATAAGTTGTTTCATATGCTTCTGACTGTGGAAAGTTAAAATTGAGGTTGCAGTTTATCAATGGCACCTTGTTCTTACCACAGACATGCAGACTTCGGCCAGCCAGTTATGTGAATGACCTGAACCAGTACACTGTTCCTTCAGTGTGCATACAGTACATAGTTTCTTGGTTTCCAACACACTTGTCCATCTGTTATGATAGCTATCGGTGCCTGCTCAGAATAAGCTTGGACTATTTGACTAGTGCACAGAGGCCAGGAAAAAAAAATAGGTTATGATGGACAGCCTGAAAAATATTGCAAGTGTAAAGTACCCCACAAGAAGTCTCTTTTCTGGGCCAGTCCTGGCATTGGCACAGCCTAGCTCTTTATGCACCTGCTGACACATAAGTGCCAAGATATGAATAGCTGAACAGCAGGGAAAATGGAAGCAAAGTATCCTCTTCTCTATAGGCTTCCTAGAAGTCATGTATTATCACAGTGGGTCTCTGAGAACCTGCTAGGACCAACTGGGACATAAAACATATTCTCAGGCGCATGAAGACCAAGACTGATAATGCTTTTTTCCAAGGAAGTCTTACAGCAAGAAAAATCACACAGGATTAGGTTGAACCTTATTACATTGAATACAACAAAGCTGGCATGTTTTGACCTGTGATTTTTGTGTGGAGCAGAATAAAACAATAGACTTTGCCAAGGAGGTAAAGATAAGAAAAGAGGGGACGTGCCATCTGTCCCTTAACCAAAGTCAGCCAATGGATGGAACGGGATCAGCCTAGCTGGTTGCGACCATCTGGAGCTACAGACGGCAAATGCTGCTTAGCAAAGCACTATCACAAGGCAGACATAAGGTAAAGGAAGTGCGCAAAACCCAAGGTGCTACAGAACTAACCTGTCCCGGAGGAGGACGCGACATGAGACTAATGCAACGCCCTGGGGAAGATCCCTTCCAGTATCTGAATGGTTCACCTTACCTTTCCTTACAATTTGTTCATTTGGGTAAAATGAACTATGAAAATGAATTATTGCACTATGAACTAAAATTAACTATAAAAATGAACTATAAAAACAAACTATCTGGATAAAAAGAACTATAATGAGGGCTTGCTACTCAACTACCTTGGCTGCTTCTGAATTTGTTTACTTTGATTAATGAGCAACTGTTGGTCTGGTACTATTGAATCACCTCTACTACGCTTACAATTTGGTACTGGTAGACTTTTATTTGGGCTGGGCTTTGCCCAGATCACACGTGGCCATGCAGTGCCAGACTATGATACAACTGAGCTGCTTCTTTACGCTGCCTATGTAAGGCTCGATCAGAATTGCTGCTCTTACATGCTCACGCCGCCTTCGTTGTGGCACAATTCATCGCTATTGTGGAGACAGTCACAGTACTACCCTCACATGCCAGGCTGAACAGGTTGCTCATATGCAGCAGACATCTTTCAGGAGCCCAACACTTTTATTTTCCTTTGTTCCCAAGGCAAAATGGCAACAAATGTCACCCTTCCACTTCCTCTCGAGTCCTGGAATTCAAGGAAGAAAACAGACACCAACAATTGCTTTTACGCTTCTTTACAAAGGAGCCTCCTAGGATTGCCAACGTTCCAAAGACAGCATTTACTCGGTTAAACATAAGGTTAAGCGACATATAAAAGAACAGAAGAGTCCCTCATGTACTACTTATCCTATCTAGGGTCATTACAGATCAAAGGAACCTCAAGTTCGGAAGCAGACCTTGGAAACTGTTTGAAAATATGGAGTACCTCACTTGTTGCAGGCATCTAAAGTATTGCTAAACAAATATACAGCAGCAGGAAAAAAATAAGGCTGAAAACTAAACTTTGTTTTCCCACGTAAAAAGATACTGCTTGACTTTTTGTCCTCTGTCTCTGAAGCTTCAGAGGCCATGAGAAGAACATGTGGCACTGCCAAAGGAAAAATCTGAAAGGACAATTTGGGAAACGGTTGGTGATTCAAAAGGGAAAACAAGTGGCTTTATCGAAACACCACAAATGGAAGCAAAGAGAAACTAAGAGAGGAAAGCCAGTGAAAAGAATTGCATAATTTGCTGTTTTACATGAGCCCAACCAAGAAATGTTATGCAAACGAAGAATGAACTCAGTGGAACTTTATTTTCCTGCACTATGTGTTTTTGTTTTTGGCTGGGCTGCACAGTTCAGTTCACTTACTTCCTGGATGGCCTCATGACAGAGAAAAAAAACCCTGACCCTTTGACCTTGACAAAATTTCTTCTAAGTACAGTTAAAGGTAAGCTTTCTGACTATCTCCCAAGACATTTGCGGTTAACTGCAAGTATAAATATATTGTTTGTGAGCCTCTTTGAGAGTTAAGGGCATTACATATAGAAGCAACGCGTTATTAAAGGCAGACCACAGAAAGCACAAATTGGCATGGTACTGGGTTTAGGTGGAATATAGTGCTAGCACAGCATCACACTAAATTAATTTGAAAAGGACCAATGAAGGAAATCACAGGAAGTGGAAAACCCCTGAAAATCAGGGAAGACTCCCCTCAGACAACAAGTTCAGGAGGCAATTGCACCACTGCTTGCTCTTGTTCCCATCCATCACCAGCCACATCACCACAGATGAGGGCAAAATCTAGAATAGAGAGATTTTGGCATAGTCAAGTGAGTTATGGAAACAAATGTATTTTGTAGTCTCATCAAATAATGAGGTAAGTAGGAGACTGCAGCAAATGCCTACACACCTTTTCTTGGGATAAGATCCCAGATCAGCATTACTGATGATCTACAGAAGAAGAGTGATCAGCTTTCCTTTTGACTATACCAGTACAGAGAAACAACAGGTAAGAAAGCATGCCTGGCTTTCTCTCTTTCGTATCACAGGTTTTTAAAAACTAAAAGTATAATATAAAGAATATGAGATCATTCTGGCCTATTTGGACTCAGACCTGAATGGAGCTATTAAAGCCACATGATATAAAATATCATAGAATCTTACAATCATAGAACCGATTAGGTTGGAAGGGACCTTTAAAGGTCTTCTACTGCAACCTCCCCTGCAATGAGCAGGGACATCTTCAACTAGATCAGGTTGCTCAGAGCCCCATCCAACCTGACCTTGAATGTTCCCAGGGATGGCGCACTTCCCTGGACAACCCGTTCCAGTGTTTCACCACCCTCATTGTAAAAAATTTCTTCCTTGTATATAGTCTAAAACTTCCCTTTTTTGGTTTAAAGGCATTACTCCACGTCCTGTCGCAACACACTGTGCTAAAAAGTATGTCCCCATCTTTTCTGTAGGCCGCTTTAAGTACTGTAAGGCCACAATAAGGTCTCTCTGGAGCCTTCTCTTCTCCAGGCTGAACAACTCCTACTCTCTCAGCCTGTCCTCATAGGAGAGGTGCTCCAGCCCTCTCATCATTTTTCTGGCCGTCCTCTGGACCTGCTCCAACAGGTCCATGTCTTTCCTGTGCTGAGGGCTCCAGAGCTGGATGCAGTACTCCAGGCGGCGTCTCACCAGAGCGGAGTAGAGGGGCAGAATCACCTCCCTCTATCTGCTCGCCATGCTTCTTTTCATGCAGCCCAGCGCATAGTGTCAGCTCATGTCCAGCTTTTCATCCACCAGTACCCCCAAGTCCTTCTCAGCAGGACCATTCTCAATCCCTTCCTCCTCCAGCCTGTACTGATACCGGGGGTTGCCCCAACCCAGGTGCAGGACCCCGCACTTGGCCTTGTTGAACCTCATGAGGTTCACATGGGCCCGCTTCTTGAGCCTGTCCAGGTCCCTCTGGATGGCATCCTATCCCTCAGGTGTGTCAACTGCACCTCTGAGATTGGTGTCTTCCGCAAACTTGCTGAGGGTGCACTCGATCTCACTATGTCATTGATGAAGATATTGAACAGTGCTGGTCGCAATACGGACCCCTGAGGGACACGACTTGTCACTGATCTCCATCTGGACATTGAGCCGTTGGATATGACCATCCAACCAATTCCTCATCCACCAAACAGTCCACCCATCAAATCCATACCTCTCCAAATTAGAGAGAAGAATGTTGCAGGGGACCATGTCAAAGGTCTTACAGAAGTACAGATAGATGACAACTGTAGGTATTCCCTTGTCCACTGATGTAGTCACTCCATCACAGAAGGCCACTATGTTGGT